>JAJJWW010016812.1:0-32200 GCA_023531295.1 Papaver armeniacum
AGGAAAGAGGTTCGACGGAAATGGCTCATTCTTAGGGATTTGATTATGCAATAGATTGAGCACAATAGAATAAGAAGAAGAAAAGAGTGAAGAACTTAGAATAAATATAGACATGACTTAAATCAACCATTCATTGACCGATGGGATGTGATTAATGGAGGTTCCAAAAGAGGAAAAAGCAGCACTGATAAAGCGAGACCTCGTCGCCTCGTTCTATCTATCTTCCATATTGACATTTTCTTCACTATATAGAATAAATGAGGTAAGTAGCCGTATATACCTATAAGATGAACGGACGTGAATGACTTAAGTAAACGGGTAGATTGCTCCATCAAAGCGCTCCTAGGCCCACCATTTTTCATCACGGATTGATCAATGATCCATAGGGGTGATGATCAATGATCCATAGGGGTGTATTTTTATTTTGTGTACGAATTCGAGGTAGTCACAAAAATAAGATTCAATTTGATTAAATCTGGATTTGACTCAATAAGATTACCCGGACATGAATATTATTCAGTTTCGGGTAAAAATCCTAAATTAATGACAGTTAGCAATTAATAGGGGAGAACATAACCCGGTCTCTCCGCGAAAAGGAATATTTTCCACGATGCTTAGGAGGGCGTTCCGAGGACGCTCCTGCAACTGCAGGCCAGGGACCAACTTGACCTGAGACGAACTCAAAAGCGTCAATATAGAAATGAGGAATTCCTACGACCCATCACGATCAGTTCAACTTTGCGTTACGCGAACGCTCGGGCGGTCGACTGCTCAAGAATATCAAGACGTATTCGCACGGGTTGTTAGACATCAACTTGAGATTGTTGAACGCAAGCTCAGTAAGAATTTTTGTGGGCTGCTCTCAAATCAAAAGCCTTCTTTGGATTGTGGTGACTAGTTGCATCGGCTTATTTGGTTTTTCTCACTCCCTGCTGTATTGATACCCATCTTTTGTTTACTTGTGTTTTCGCTAATTTTTTGTGGAGATGGATTATGCGAGTTTTTAGACATCAATTGAACTGTTCGAACACAACTCACTAAGAAGTATTGTGGGTTCCTCTCTAATCAAAATCCAATTGTTAAATGTGCCGTATGTGAAACCACATTTGTGAACCGTCACAAAAACTGATCCTTGCACTCCAACAGACCAATGTCTGCATAAATGACAGAAAAATTATCTCAGTTTCTGTGGGCGTTTACAGAAATAGTATTTGTGGATGGACACAGAAATTGTGCAGATAAACAATTCATCAAAATATGAGTGATAAAAACAATTATATAACCACTCCCCATGTAAAGGAAAGCTGCATCACTTTGTCACCGTTCTGCTTAATATTTCGGTCCTCTGTAATAGGTTGCTTAAAGTATCAAACTGCGGATAAAGCAGGATATGTTAACTTTAGATTGATTAACCACTTAGAGAAAAAAATTAAAGTTTTAAACGGGGACATGTTGTAGCTCGGGTTAGCCAATTACTAGGCCCCGTCTATGACACATGATGCGGGTGTTCTTTTATGATCGGGTGGTAAACCAGACAAGTGGCAACACATAATTTAGGGCATACCATGTAAGTCAAAGAAGGAGCTACAAACATGTAAGAGGGAGGCGGAAAAGGTCAAAATCTTCCAGAAATTAAGAAAAAAGACCGCCTATTCCTGTCACTTCTCAAATTCAAATTTTGAGTTTAAAATAATCGCCCTATTCCTGTCACTTCGTCCCCCTAATTATTATTAATACCCAAATACTCTCCGGCCGAATAACAATTAGGACCCTAATCAAACATATTCGAGAAGACGCAAAATGGGTTGGAACTCTCAATTAAGTTATTGTTAGAATTAGGTGGTATAAACTCTCAATTTAGTTTACATTTGTATGGATTATTGTTTTGGGTTTTGTTTTATAGAGATGGGTTTTGTAAAATTAGGTCATTTGCATCCATGGAGTTTGTTCTAATTAGCTTTCGGTTTCATAGCAAACCAACGCACAAAGTAATTCAAAGAGTTTTGTTCCAATTAGCTTTGAAGAGATTTTGTCTTTGGATACGAAATCACGTTTTGTAAGAACACGCAGAAATAACACAAAGTAATTCAACTTTGGAAGATGTTTTTCATGCTGCGAATACGAAAAACGAGATGTTTGATTCATGAGTATGTGTGAAACTAACATTTACGTGAGCGTCTTAAAAGCGTCCTTGCACTCCAACGAGACCAATATACGCATAAATGACAGAAAAATTATCTGAATTTGTAGGCCCTTCTGACAATCCTCTGCAATGGATGGCCACGAAATTATACGATACAAACAATATTTTTACTCACCGATACCATAATGATAATTGTGATAATTGTGCGTGGTCTATAATCCTAAGCATAACAATAAGGTTCACGACATTATTACATTTGATTATGATAATTGTGCATAAAAATCTATATTCCTACGCACAAAAAATTAGTTTAAATTAACTAGTAATTGTGCGTAGGTATATAATCCTCTGGCTTCAAAAAATTAGTTGATAATTTACGTAGGTCTATATTCCTACGCACAAAAAATTAGTTTAAATTAAGTAGTCTAATACATTGTGATAATTGTGCGTAGGTCTATATTTTACGCACAAAAATAAGGTTTACGACATTATTACATAATTATGATAATTGTCGTTGAAATTAACTAGTCTAATACATTGAGATAATTGTGCGTAGGTATATTTCATGCACAAAAATAAGGTTTACGACATTATTACACTTAATTATGATGGTAATGCGTAGGTATATATTTACTACGCACAAAAATTAGTTTAGATTAACTAGTATAATACATTGTGATAATTGTGTGTAAGTCTATATTCCTGGCACAAATTTAGTTTAAATTAACTAGTCTAATACATTGTGATAATTGTGCGTTAGGTCACATGTTCCTACGCACAAAAATAGGTTACGACATTATTACACTTAATTATGATAATTGTGCGTAGGTATATATTTCACGCACAAAAATTAGTTTAGATTAACTAGTCTAATACATTGTGATAATTGTGCGTAGGTCTATATTCTACGCACAAAAAATAAGGTTTCGACATTGTACACTTAATTATGATAATTGTGCGTAAGGTATATATTTCTACGCACAAAAAATTAGATTTAGATTAACTAGTCTAATACATTGTGATAATTGTGCATAGGTCTATATTCCTACGCACAAAAATAAAGGTTTGACATTATTACACTTAATTATGATAATTGTGCGTAGGTATATATTTCTACGCACAAAAAATTTAGTTTAAATTAACTAGTTCGTGATAATTGTGCGTAGGTATATATTTCTCATGCACAAAAAATTAGTTTAGATTAACTAGTCTAATACATTGTGATAATTGTGCGTAGGTCTATGTTCCTACGCACAAAAATAAGGTTTGACATTATTACACTTAATTATGATAATTGTGCGTAGGTATATATTTCTACGCACAAAAAAATTAATTTAGATTAACTAGTTCGTGATAATCGATGCGTGAGTCTATATTTCTCGCTTTAAAAAGTTAATTTAGATTAACTAGTCTAATACATTGTGATAATTGTGCGTTGGTCTATGTTTTACGCACAAAAATAAGGTTTCACGACATTATGACACTTAATTATGATAATTATGCGTAGATACATATTCTACGCACAAAAAATTAGTTTAGATTAACTAGTCTAATACATTGTGATAATTGTGCCTAGGTCTATATTCCTACGCACAAAAATAAGGTTTCTAACATTATTACACTTAATTATGATAATTGTGCGTAGGTCTATATTTCTACGCACAAAATTAGTTGAAATTAACTAGGCTAATACATTGTGATAATTGTGCGTAGGTGTATGTTTCTACGCACAAAAATTAGTTGAAATTAACTAGTCTAATACATTGTGATAATTGTCGTAGGTCTATATTTTTACGCACAAAAATAAGGTTTCGATATTATTACACTTAATTATGATAATTGTGCGTAGGTCTATTTTTACGCACAAAAAATAAGTTTGACATTATTACACTTAATTATGATAATTGTGCGTAGGTGCATATTTCTAAGCACAAAAATTAGTTGAAATTAACTAGTTAAGTGATAATTGTGCATAAGTATATATTTCTACGCACAAAAAAATAGTTTAGATTAACTAGTCTAATACATTATATGATAATTGTGCGTAGGTACATATTCCTACGCACAAAAATAAGGTTTCGACATTATGACACTTAATTATGATAATTGTGCGTAGGTCTATATTTCTACGCACAAAAAATTAGTTTAGATTAACTAGTCTAATAAATTGTGATAATTGTGCCTAGGTCTATATTCCTACGCACAAAAATAAGGTTTCTGACATTATTACACTTAATTATGATAATTGTGCGTAGGTCTATATTTCTACGCACAAAAATTAGTTTAAATTAACTAGGCTAATACATTGTGATAATTAATGCGTAGATTACATGTTTCTACGCACAAAAATTAGTTTAAATTAACTAGTCTAATACATTGTGATAATTGTGCGTAGGTCTATATTTCTACGCACAAAAATAAGGTTCCTGACATATATACTTCATTATGATAATTGTGCCTAAGTCTATATACCTACGCACAAAAATTAGTTTAAATTAACTAGTCCAATACATTGTGACAATTGTGTCCATCCACAGAAACGCAATTTCTGTAACATCCGACCGAAACTCGGGTAATTTTTCTGTCACTAATGCAGACATTGGACTGTTGGAGTGCAAGGATCAGTTTTTGTGACGATTCACAGAAATAACCTTTCCGTAATAAAGCACAGAACTAACGTCTGGTTTTCTGTATGTAGAAACAGAAAACAGCTTCCAAAGTTGAATTACTTTGTGTTATTTCTGTGTTCTTACACAGAAACGTAATTTCTGTATCTTGGGCAATCTCTTAATTTTGTAGTTTCCTCTGAAACTGGACTAGACCACATCTAAAAGAGGCTTAAGAGCTGCGTCCCATGTGGTTGGTGCGATCAGGGTGGGGTGGGGTCGGGGGTACCTGGATGAATTTATTGCTTGGAATTGGGTTGGCTCTCAATTTCACATCGTTTTCTTTGTTTTTTCTTCTCCGTTTGACTAGTCTTTGGCTAATAAGAGTTCCTTGAGAAGCTAGTCTTCATCTTAAAAGGGTCTAAACATCCATGCCCGGGGCAAATTTGTGTAGGATTGAATCTCAGAGTTCCTCTTTGTTCCGGAGTTTTTCGAGAAAAGGTCATCTCAATGGGTTCAGAAACCACATGTTTCTCTGGATCATGATAGCGTATTTCCACATACCCGCTCAGAGAAAAATCTTTTAGTAGTGGATGACCCATTGTTAGTTGTGGTATACCTTCTTAGTAAGGCGTAGAGCAGTAGTGGTATTTCTGTTACAGAATCGACTCTGAGCGGCTCCTTACTCAAATTCATTTTCTTCCTTTTTTTTTGGGTGATCATTCTTCATTTCCAACAAAGTAAAAAGTTCAATTTTAATGGGAGAGAGATACAACGTCATAGAGACGTTTTCAGTGATTTAAATCTCTACTGCTCGCAATAAAGCCTCTCTGCGAAGACTAGCCAAACCCAACGTTTTTTTTTTTTCTTTTTCCGGGTGAGATGTAGTAGATAGGGAGAGAGACAACGTCATAGTGACGTTTTGAATCTCACTCAAATTCATCTTCTTCATTTTTTTGGGGTGATCATTCTTTATTTTCAACAAGGAAAAAAGTTCAAGTTTTATGGTAGAGAGTGACAACGTCATAGTGAGGTTTTCAGTGATTTGAATCTCTACTGCTCGCAATAAAGCCTCTCTCTGCAACACCCCTTTTCTTTGTCCCCTTGGTCTAGTCTTATCACCTTTATTCTCTCGACTAGCAAAAAAAAAGTCGAGAACAAGGATTAAATCATTGTGATGAACAAGTATTAATCACTTCAAAGAGGTATCGGGCATGGCAGAACCTCCTGGTGATTAATAACCTTATCGACAAAAAGACATGTACCTACCCACTACCTTGGAATATTTCATAACCTTGAATCTCAAGGCAAAAAAACTTCAGGATTATACTCTTGTAAGAGAAATTTGATGAGAAACTTTGGTTGTGGGGTAAAACGGAATGGAACTATATTTCTATATGTTCTAGGAATCAATCAATAAATTTGAATCTAGATTTATTTATTTTTTTAACCGAGAGGATTACAGATTACATATTAACACTTATCGATCTCTGGTCATCACACAGTGGAGGCAATAGCCATACCGGTGGTACAAACCAAACCATGTGGCTTTTGTTACTCTTAGCCAACTATGCCAGGTCATGAGCTACTATATTTGCGGTTCGATTAACATAAAGGAAAGATACAGACTGAAATTTAGAACGTGAGTTCTTTGATCCCCTAAGAATGTTTTTGTATTAATTTGTTCTACTATCGTTGTCGCATCACTTTCAACAATGATCTTGTCTTTCTTCTTCTCCCATGCGCACTTTAGAGCATCCCTGATGTCCCTGGTCTCTGCTTCCTCCGCTGAAAAACAAACAAGGTAAGTTGATTGAGCAAAGATAAATTCGTAGAGGAATCTCTGATAATTAATCTCATTCCCCCATCTTGAGAATTTAGATTCCAAGCACCATCGGTGTATTTTAATCCAATTTCTTGGTGGAGAAACCTAATCAGAATCTGTTTGTTTATTTGTAATTGCAGAGATACAATTCCAGATTGGGGTTTTAGGGTTGCTCAACAACATTGATTGCGCTCGAGCAGAGATTACCGCTGGTTCCTCCAATTTCTTTTCATGCACAATTGCATTTCTACTTGTCCAGATTGACCATATCAGGCAGGCAATTTTTGGGAAGAGATCATCTCTATCATAGGAATCAGCATAAGGTTTAAGCCTTAACCAATATCTAATCCAATTGTCAAATGTAAAGCTCAGAAATGGCGTGTTTTGGATATTTAATATTCTCCATACTGTATCAAGTGTAGCACAAGATACAAGTGAATGCATAATAGATTCGGATTTCCATTTACATCTTGGGCAGGTAAAATCCGATACATGGATACGCTTATGAAGAATTTCATTTACTGGTATGACATCTTTCAGCGCTTTCCAGAAAAATAGCTTCACCCTAGCGGGTAATTTTTGTTTCCATAAGGAATGCCATAAATCAGAATTGGACAAGTCCCCACTTACACTTAATTTTTGTAGCGTAAGCAGATTTAGTATTGAAGTTGCCATCTTTTGATGGAACCCACACCCGTCTATAGATTTGCTTGTGATCCATAAACTATGGAATTCTATTCAAAATTTAAATGTGTATATCCAACTAGTTGACATTCACAGGACAAACTGTTGTAATTGCACTGCGGAAATATTCTCAATTGCAATGTCTAGATAAGTTTTCATTACTGTTTAAGCATTGTTTTCTGAAGCCAAGTAATATTCCCCAAAGGCTGCCCTAATTCTTGTTTTAGGCCTATTTTGTGTAATGACCCAGAAACAATGGCGAGTCTCTATATCCTGCGAAACGATTTGTAGGAAAATAAGCAAAGAAAATTAGGAAATACACCAAGCTAATTTCAGAGCCAAGTCGTGTGTGCCAGTAAACTTTGAGAACAACGTAAAAAAAAAAAAAAAAAAAAAAAAAAATCAATTATGGAACCAGAAACACAAGTACTAAATGAAGGATTGTGACATAGCTCATGCGACCATTCATTCATTCATTAACTAGTTTTTTTTTTTTTTTTTTTTTTTTTGAAGCAATTCAAATTCTAGATAATAATCCATTCAGTTTTATTGATTGATTCCTATTACAGTATAACAATACAGTTCCATTCCGTTTTACCACACCTCTTCAAATTTGTACCAAGAAAGAACCATGAGAGAGATTGCCGATCAGACGACCAAGACAGTCGAAAACCAAGAGAGAGATATTACATCGGAAGGCCAGAACTAGCAAAAACCAACAGAGACAGTTCATCAGAGGACAATACACTCCAAAGATGAATACCAAACGAATCTTCAGGTTTCTGTGTTTGTAATTGAAACACTTTTGAGAGGAGAAATCATTATGAAAAAAATGATTTGATTTTGTGTTGAATGTGAAAATGGATTCTCATCATAAACCATTAACATCTCTATTATCATTTTGCAGACCGAAAATTTCAGATCCAGAGAGAGGAAAGTGGACGGCTAGGGTTTTTGTTTCATTAGATTGAAAAGAGAGTGGATAGACAATAAGTTTAAATAGCGAGTGGTCATGCATGATGCATCATCTTTCTGAACCCTAAAGGCCTAACCTGATCAAGCCCAGGATGAAATTATTGAGTGTAACCTAATAGGCTAATACCAAGTGAATTGATAGACGCATTTTGGCAAATAGGAAGCACAAAGAATCAATAAAAATTGAAAATCATCTGATCAATAAATTGTTCTTTGCTAGATACGAACCAAAAGAAAAACAATCTTTTAAGCACCTGCATTAGTAAGGAAGCCCATAGATTTTCCTGTAATCTATTGAATTCTATTCTACATGTAAATGTGGATATATCCAACTAGTTTGACATTCAAAGGACAACATAATGTGGTAAATGCACTGCCAAAATATTCTCAATTGCAAGGTCTAGATAAGTGGAGTTAAAATATTCTGCATTGTTTTCCGTTTTTCTTTTAGTTACACATAGAATTATGCCTAATTACATGTGAAGAAAATACAAGCTACAACTGTGTATCACTTTTACATTTATTTGGTATGAACCACACATCAAAATCAGCTGCACAGCTCACGAAGCTAAGTTGTATATACAAGTAAACCTTGCGAAGAACGGAAAAGATAAGAATTAGTTTTCATAGCCGAGAAGAAACAAGATCAAAGCAGCAAATTAGTCCATTATTTACGTTGGCGCCACTGTTACTTTTGGAACTAATACTTTTTAACATTAAACTGCAAATTCTCTGCCAAATTGTTTTTCTCATATGCTCTTGTTTGTTCATGTAGTGCATCCGATCGGAAATGCGCGCCACTATCTACGTTCCAGTTGGTTTTTTCGGGTATTAGCTCTTCAGTGACAGTGTCTTGCTCGATATATTAGCCAACTTCTATCAAAATTTCGTTTCAAAAAGTTGGATCAGTTCTTAAAGATGTTCTTCGGTTAAGCTACGCACTGCATCTTGTTTTGGTATTTCCTCTTCGGAATTTCTCTATGAGGATCAATATACAAATTTTATTAAGAACAATAGCAGATTAAATGAAGAATTGTTACCCTGGCTAAATTGGGGCATATCACTACGTGACTAAAAAAGACATTTATGTTGTGTTCGGGAAGGATGAATCGATCCCGAAAAAGAATCTATTGATTCTCTTCCAATTGGTTGGATGGTAGGTGCGATGATTTACTTCACGGGCAAGGTCTCTGGTTCAAATGATTCAAGACCAGCCGATTAAATTGCAGCTACTTCGAACATGAAATAAAATGTAATTAAAACCCCTTAACCAATTATTTTTAATGGCTTATTTACCCCTGATTAATTAGTGTTAATTCTGGTGATTAGTAGTTAAATATCGTGTTAGATGTGAAATTAACTTGTGTTAATGAATCATCTGAACATGAAAAAATTAGAAATTTTGAAATTTTTTGAAGAACACCAACTCATAATCGGTTTATGTTGTCATTGGTATCAACAGATTGTAACCTCAAAAACATACAGAGATTTTCTGAAACTTGCTTCTACCCATCTCTAGTCTCAGTTTGCAGACCGAGAATTTCAATCACAGGTTGGTGATGAGTATATTTATTGTTATTATTCTTTGATTTATTATTATTATTTAGCAAATAATATTTAATTAATTAAGATATTTTCGTTTTTATTACTTAGGTAATTTTTAGAAGTATTTAATACTCCCTCCTTTTCTGGAAGAAAAGTACTTTCTCTTTTTCGAGTTGGCCTATTTTTAGGCTAAAATGAAAAAGTGAAAGTATCTCTTTTCCAGAAACAGAGGGAGTAGTATTTATTTTAGCATTTTATTAGTTTAGAAAATATCTATTAGATAAGGTAGTAAGTATTTTTAATAATTAAATAAAATATTTGGTTATTAATTGGTAAGGAGTTATCTATATAAAGAGCTCCCTGTTTTGATATTACGGGAGAAGATTTTGATTAATGTAAAACGAGTGTTTTTCACTGAGAGTGGTATCTCAGAAACAAGAGTTTTAGATATTAAATGTGTTCAACGCTTCCACCCTACATCAGTTGGTTCAGAGATAGGTAACGCTCCTGCATCATGTTTCGAGGAAGAGATTATGGTGTTGTTCGAAGTTTCTCTATGAACAATGACAAACAGCAAGTGGTAATAAATGATCTAGAACGGAAGGTTAAGGTGCGCGCTCACCCTCCAACGGTGAAATGCATCATCAGCAAGAGCCCCATCATGGTCCTATCCTACAACGAGTGGATGAAGAGATCGGTGATGAACAAAATAACCTCCTTGGCGACAAGAAAGAAGGATTTCAAGGAGTTGCACATAATCCGCGAGATTCATCAGAATCCGGATTAAAACATGGAATCTCAAGGTTTGATGATATTTTTTCTTTTTCTGTGGTTGAGAAAAATCACATTTTCGTGGATTGGAATTTACCACTTTATGATATTTATCCTGATGATGAGATCATATTATATATGTTCTAGTTACTTTGATCCATATTCTCTTGAAGTAGTATGTAGTCAGGATGATCGACGACATCAACTTCATTTTATCGATGCGCAAATATTTTGGAGTCCGATAGTAATTATTCCAAGATTATTTAAGGTTGAAGGATTAGAAGGATTTTCATCGAAGAATTATTTACCCAACAAATACTCGGGAAATTTTTTTTTTGAGAAGGGGAGAATGGTGGAGTATTTAGGGGAAGAGAATATACTTGTTTACTGTTATTATTCTTTGATTTATTATTATTATTTAGCAAATAATATTTAATTAATTAAGATATTTTTGTTTTTATTATTTAGGTAATTTTTAGAAGTATCTAATAGTATTTATTTTTTATTAGTTTAGATAAGGAAGTAAGTATTTTTAATTATTAAATAAAATATTTAGTTATTAATTAGTAAGGATTTATTTGTATATATAGCTCCATGTTTTGATATTAGGGCAGAAGATTTTGATTAATGAAAAAGTAGTGTTTTCCTTGAGAATGGTATCTCGGAAACATGAGTTTTAGATAGTTATTCTATTCAACATTTTGCATCACGGAGTACGAGCGAGCGGAAAATGAATGAGGCGGCTCGAGTTTTGTTTCACGAGAATGAATGAGGCGAGAATAAAACAACTAATGGGTACTTATGTGTACTTAGTTGTCGGTCTGTAAGGTACCCCCTAAGGCTAATCCCTATGGGCTAGATTGAAGCGCTAGGCCCGGCCATAAAAGTGTTGCAAATCGAAAAAAGTGTGGGAAAAAGTTAACACTACCTTTGGATACTTCTCTCTCCCGGCTTGATTGCTCGCAGTCCAATGCTCAGCGAGATTAGGCTTATTTTGAATCATTATTATTTGAAATAGTGACATAAGCATGTGAACCATTCGGCGCTCTATATCAACTCCTTTAAAGCCCTAAGTCATATAAGGCTCCACGTCGCGCGGTGAGAATACCCACCCTTGGGTGAGCGTCCCCGCCCCCTTGAAAATTCTCCATTCCACTTTTCCTCAAATTATATGAATGTAACAGTGAATACCGGTTTTTAATGAAAAAAACGAAATGGAAAACAAACAAAAAAACAGTCTCCCAGCAAACAAAAATTAAAAACAGGAAAAGTTTTTTTCTTATGAAACCAGAAGAGATCAGTTCGAAACCCTAAAACAACTCCGTCTCCACCTTCTTCTCCATCATCTACACTTATGTCTCATCCTAATATATTCACCTCTCTTCTTCGTTGATTTACATTCAGGTATCATATTTGTATCTATTTGAATACATCTATGATGTATTCAATTATTTTGATCAACTAAGATTTTTTATTCTGTTGCAGGTAATAGGTTTATAAGTTTTCTTTTTAGGGTTTAAAGCTCAGCATAAGAAAAAAAATTGCGATTTAATTCTATTTTCTTCTTCTCTCATTCTTCATATGAGATATTACATCTCTCTTTAGGGTTTTTATTTTTGAGTTTCTGTTTACGGGGAAAGTTGCGGGTAGGTTTTTTATGCTTATTTTTCTTGATTCAATTAAGCTTCCATTATGGGTTTAAGATTGTAAACCCTAATTAATTTTTATTCCGACCTCCACAACTCTTTTGAAGTTTTGTAGCTAATATACTCTTTTGTGTTTGCTGGAAGTTTTTGTTTCGGGGGTTTTAGCAAGAAAAGCATAATCGGGATGCATATGAAGGGTTGTAGCTAATATCTTTGTCATTACTTATTCTATGTGGCTTATTGATTAGTGACTAATTTTGAGACTATCTTCGTGTTTTTTAAGGGTTTCAGTTTAGTTTGTTTCCATGACTACGGGAAATGGCGGAAATTGTTGATGCATATGAAGCGAAACCTCCAAAATTGAGTGAAGGAAGCATTAGCGTTGACATTGTATACTGTCGTTACTTATTCTATGTGGCTTATTAATTGGTGACTAATTTTGAGACTATATTCATGTTTTTAATGGTTTCTGATTTAGTTTGTTTCCATGACTACGGAAATGGCGGAAATTGTTGATGCATATGAAGCGAAACCTCAAAATTGAGTGAAGGAAGCATTAGCGTTGACATTTGTACACTTTGCATAACTATTATTTAGTGCTTTCTAGCCTAAGAATTTTGGATTTGTTTTTCTTCACTTAAAAATACCATCCGTGTCATGTACCTTTACCCTTTTACTCTTTGGCCTTGCCTTTGGTAGTTACGAAATCTCTAAACATATACGGTTTCCGCCAAGCCGACCTGGGTTTGTGTCTCTTTTGGTGATTTATTATTTATAAGAGCACTTAAATTCAATCCATAAACATTCTGGTAAGTTTCCTAAAGACCCTTAGAATAAGTAATGTGCAAAATATTTCCTATGATTTCACCCATGTAAGTACGTATTACCTTGCTTTTTCTCAATTATGTTTCCAATTATTCAGGATGATGAAACCAACTCTTGATCTGTTTAGGAGCATAAATCCATACAGGCTACATTACATGAACTGTGTGATTATTCTTACACAAAAAGTATGAAGTGGATGTTAACATGATAATTTCTAAGTCATTGTTTCCACTTTCATAAAACCATGTTGTATTCGTCTATGAAAGATAAGTTACGACCGTATTTGCTTATTATGGAGCGCAAAGATTTGGAAGATCCGTCTAATTTACTTTGGAGTAGTGTTTATATGTCTAAACTAATTTTCTATAGTAAACAACTATGCTTAGATACATAAATACTTAACCCAATTTGGGTGAAGAATTAACTCCATGGTGCTTCTGCGTAAATCAAAATCATTAAGAATGTGAAGCGGGGTAAACATATACGGTTTCTTGCCAAGCCCGACTGCAGTTTTTGTCTCTTTTGGCAGTTTATTATTTATAAAGGCACTTAAATTCAATCCATAAACATTCTTTGGTAAGTTTCCTAAAGACCCTTAGAATAAGTAATGTGCAAAATATTTCCTCTATGATTTCACCCATGTAAGTGCGTATTACCTTGCTTTTTTCTCAATTATGTTTCCAATTATTCGGGATGATGAAACCAACTCTTGATGTTTAGGAGCATAAATCCATACATGCTACGTTACATGAACTGTGTGATTATTCTTACACAAAAAGTATGAAGTGGATGTTAACATGACAATTTCTAAGTACATTGTTTCCCTTTCATAAACCCATGTTGTATTCGTCCTATGAAAGATAAATTACGGCCGTATTTGCTTATTATGGAGCAGCAAAGATTTCAGAAGATCCGTCTAATTTACTTGGAGTAGTGTTTATATGTCTAAACTAATTTTCTATAGTAAACAACTATGTAGATACATAAATACTTAACTTGATTTGGGTGAGAAGAATTAACTCCATGGTGCTAGCTTCAAGTAAATCAAAATCATTAAGAATGTGAGCAGGGTAAGACTGTGCGCTTCTATATTATTTATTGTTTGGACCAACTGTGGTCTTTCCTCAGTGAAAATCTCGATTTCCTCTCCTTGCTTGCCTTTTGCATATATCTAGGTTAAACATTTTCGCATTTTCACATTTTTATGCTATTAACTTGCGTTGCACACCTTGATTTTCCATTCTAACATCTTGATTTCCTTAGGGTAAGGATTTTCAATATGCTTATAAATTGTTTTTGGGTCTGTCTATGCATTAATTTATCGTTATAGGCGTTTTGTAAATTTTATTATGCATTTCTTTGAGCAGACTATTCATTTTGCAACTACTTTTTTATATCATGTACAAATATTTCCAAGTCCTCTCCTTTGACACTAATTAATGAAATATTTGAAGTTCATTAGCACATTGCGGGGGTTTGTAATTCATCTGGAAAATAGGAACATGTAACATCAGGGGGATACTTACCAGTGTGCACATTGTTCAAGCAAGAGGAAATGAAGGTCCTTAATTTCCCAAAGACCTTGGAACCTTACATTCCACGGATCACAACTGTAGCTGCTGCAAAAGAATTCGAATCCACTGGGAAGGACAGAAAGCAAGGCCCTTGAGGTAATAAAGAGTTTGGTACCTTATATTTAATGTTTAACTCTTTTACTATGAAAAATGTTAAGAAGTATCCAACCTTACGCTTTGCTGTTCAAATGAGGTTCAAGTCCTAGAGTATCGAATCTTTTTTTCAAAATGATCTGATTAGGTTACTTATCTCAAACTTAATTTTTTCACTTACTTTGTATATACCCTCCATCGTCTCGATACGGAGAACAATATAACGAGTCGTCTTTTTTTTTTTTTAGGAATTTGTTTTGTTTTCTTTTTTTGTATGGATGCATTTTAGAGTATGCAAACTACGGGTGCTATGTGTGCATTCAAGGATAAACCTAAGGATCTCAATGGATCGTATTAGGTAAGGCTCTCTCATTCTTGTTGTTTCCCTTGACCATTACTATATGAGCTTGGAAGCCTTTGGGATTCCTCAAGATAAATTTTTAATCCAAAATTTTTGATAGAAGGAGCTTGCTTTTGAAGTTGGCAACAATGCATATTGTAATTTTTAATTTATATGGACTATCATTTTTCTTATTATTACTATATATTATCACATATTATCCACACTGAAGTTTCTTTGCCTTTGTAATTGGCATAATAATCTCATGTTGTAGTTCTTTGTTTTTCGACTATCAATTGAGCTAATAAACGAGGATGTGAAGGAAGGAATTTATGAAGATAATTTGTTAAGGAACAAAGTATTAGGAAGGGGCTGATAATTAAGAAGGATGGTGCGCTCTGTTGCTCTACCACATGGAAAGTGAAGTCAATTAATCAAGTTGCTTCCATTATTGGCCAGTACGGAGGTTTTGTTTTGTGATTAGGGCATTCTTGAGAGAAAGCACTTGAGAAGGGTGGAACCGAGGATGGTGCTTCCATTGTTTAATCAAATTTCTTATGATTTTTAATCTCTTATCTTATCAGTAAAATGGTTCTTTCTTGATTACACAAAAGAAAATTCATTTATTATTAACGATGTAGTCTCGTATTTTGATTTCAAAATCGGTGAATTCGTTATCACCTCGAGTGATCAAGTCTAACACCTCAATTCTCACCCAAAATACGGGACGTTATTTGAGTACGGGAATGATCCTTAAATTCATATAGAATCTTAATATTTCTTTTGGTAAGCTCATTTTAATACAAAGCCATGCAAAGCTTTGTTGGGACGGGGGCGAGGCGGCGAAGTCATACATAATCAAAAATTATAAGTGATGGGGCGGCGAAGCCGAGCATAATCAAAAATGCATCGCGACATAAGTGACGAGGCGGCGACGAGACACACCAAATCAAAAATGCATCGCGCCGCGGGAGGCGAGCCGGGCAACACCGAATCAAAAATGCATTGGCACACTAAATCAAAATCCTAAGCGACGGGGGCGGGCGGCCGGCCACACCAAATCAAAATGCATCGTGATGGGTGGGACAAAGTCCGCGACACTAATCAAAAATGCACGACTGGATGAGGCGAAGCCACATCAATCAAACCAATAATATAGTTAAAAAAATATGACGTTGGATAGTTTTCAGATCCGCCCGGTGCGTAGCACGGGCACAAAATCTAGTTTTTTTATTAAATTTTTAGAGAGAATGCGACACAGAGAGAGGAAAAAGAGGGAGAGAAAGAGTGGAAAAAGAGGGAGAAGGTGATGGAGAGAGGAAAAAAAGGGAAAGAGAGGAAAAAGAGGGAGAGAGAGTGGAAAAAGAAGGAGAGAGAAATGGTAATAATTAGTTGTTTGAAAAATAAATTCATGTGATGCTGCTTGGTTCAGCGTTCAACGATGTTCTATTTAGCGTTTCGTTGCTAGATTAGCAATACCATGAGACTTAGGAGGTTGCCCTAGTTGATGTGGATGGCCAATCTAGCTGCGAAATATCTAACCCATAGGGGTTAGCCTAACAGCTTTGTGCAAGCCAACTTCCATCTAAATCCATTCTCACTTTCATCCTCCACATGTTTTAGGCGATCTACCACCTAAGACTAAGTGACTAGCCTTTACTTAATCATATGATGTTTATATTTTAGCCCGAAACTCAAATTGGGCCCTGATCTGGATAGGCCCTTAGGGTTTAGAAAGATGCACTATATAAACTTAGGGATCTCTCCATCATTGTTTCTCATCAAACAAAAACCCTAGCCGTCTCCTCCACTTTCATGTCTCTCTTGATCTACTACTCTGTACTAGAAATTTTCTTTTTGTAAAATGATAATGTGGTTCTGAATGCGACTCAGTTCTCACACAATAAAATCGTCTATCATAATGACTTCTCCTCTCATAAGTATTTCAATTGCTTCACCTGAAATTTGAAAATTCGGGTGGTTTTTATCTTACTTCTGTCAGGTTTTCCGATGGGCGATCTCTCCGGAGGTTTTCGACAGAAGCTTGAATGTTGGGTGTTCAGGTGGGTTTACGTGTTACATCTGTCTGGTCTTCCAATTGACGATCTCCCCCGGAGGTTTTTGGCAGCAGCTTGACGAGTAAATTAAGTTGGTGGTAAAATGGAATGGAACTTTTATCTATTGATTATATGCAATAGGAATCATCAATAAAATTGACTGGGTAATTAACGTCTAAAATTTGATTGAATGCTTGGATGATCGTATGTGTTTATGTGATTTGTAACAATTCTTTAATCTGTTTTTCATATTTCCTATCAATTTAAGTATCACAGTTTGGTATATTTAATATTTGGATACATCCAGAAATAAATTTGGAATAGAATTCAATAAAACAGTGATCGGGTTAGCTGCACCTTTAGATTTTAGAACGACAGCACTATCTGGTGGCACCTCCATAACAAGAGTGGTCTAAAGGTAGCTAGAGGGAAGAGCCAGTGGTCTGTTGACATAAAATTATACACAAACCTGCCTATCTTTTAGAGACGGAGATAGTACAAGACACCATATTGTCAATAAAGTAGTGAACAAAGGAGGATGTTTTTAGTTTTCAATTGGCTGATCCTTGCAGGCTAGGGCCAATTTAGCGGATTCTTTAATTCACGGCAGGTAGGAGGTTTGGGGCAATTGCCTATTTTTTTGACATACCCAAATAAGGAAATTTGCCTATCTTTTAGAGACGGAGGGAGTACATATAAAAATATAGAAATGGTATTCTATTTTACCACAAAATTTGAGTTTCTCCATAAATTTCATCTACAAACTTTGAGTTTCTCCATATAAAAATATAGAAATGATAAACGCAGCATATTTTTATTTTTAAGAACCTTTTTAAACCTTAAAGGCCTAACCTGATTAGGCCCAGGATGAAATAGTTTTTTTTTTTTTTTACTCTGATTCAAGGTACAGCGCTTTTACATTTATTTTGTCTGAACCTCACTTGGAAATCAGCTGAACAGCTCTCCAAACTAATTTCAGAGCTAAGTTGTGTGCAGGTAAACCGAATTTCGACATTGATCAATTACTACACTTATTTCTTGATAGGCTCCATCTATTCACATTTATTATCCTCGTATGATCAGATGCAGAGCTCTCCCAATGCACACTAAATTTCTGAATAGTGGTGTCATCGCGAAACATGAATACCATGTAAACAAATTCTATGAACCTCTCATCATTTGGAGCTTCTAAAAAGATTTCCAAGTATCAATCCATCTTTTTGAAAGAACAGTACTAGTCTGAACAGCATATTTCGTATGTGGATGCATTTCTAATTTCTTCCATTCTTAACTTAAAATGAAAAAAAAAAACGCAGCATATTTCTAGTGTCGAAATCACTTGCACCATTAATGATCGCACCCATTTATGCTATCCTAACAAAATTCTATCTGTGACAACTACAGCCAAAACCATTCAAGAAACAGAATTAAAAAACGTACACCCAGTAAAGAATTATTGACTCGTAGTTTTGTGCATAGGAGTGTACACTATAATATTTGTTAGGTTGATGAATATCTCCTTTCCCATAGACGTGTGTGTAATACAATTACAAAATCGTTACTTAAGAGAACACAAAGACAACACAATTACAAAAATGTACAGTACATACGTTGTAGATGCAGGCTGCATTAGAAGAAGGATTGAAATGCAAAGATAGATCACAATTGATAAAGAGTAGATTACATACCTTGTTAGCTTTGAATGATTTGGTGGAGCATATGAATCCTTGTTGACTGGATTGTTTAACAATGATATCAAAACCATCTTTCCAGGCTAGCACAACACCACCTTTCTTTCCATTAGATGGAACCACAGAAGAGTTGTGATCTTAATTTAGAAGTAGAAGCCTTAACACCAATCATAGTTCCGCATAAAAAAATGGTATCGGGAGATTTCAATTTAATCAATTCCCTAAGTTCACGAATTGCTTCTGGTTTCGCAAATCCATGGCAATCCCAACTCAGGATACTCATCTCGCAACAAACAGCTGAAAGAATAAAACAAGCAAACTGAAAACCCACTTAAACGTTTCAAACTTAGATATTCATAGGAGAACTTCTCAGCTTCTAGCTAAACAGAATAAAACAAACTAACATTCAAATTCTGTAGCAGATAGGGAAAAGCAAAAAAAAACAATCTAAAAAATCAAGGTCTATTGTAACTGGTATAGGTTAAAGTGTCTTCGTATCTCGGTAGCTTTAAGGTATTTTGAAACTTAGTGTCTTTTGTGTCTTGGAGTCTTTCGGGGCTGATTCACAGTAAATTAAATCCTTAAAGATCAATAACAACGGAAAAACACTTCGAGATACAAATTCCGGCATTTTTCACAAGAAATTTGAACAACAGCAGAATTGTTACAACACATAGATTGGACAATGATTCATTCAAATTCTAGAGGATAATAACCAATTGATTGATTCCTGTTACATATAAAAAACATAGTTCCATTCCACTTTACTATACCCAATTTAAGTTCTCTTCAAATTTCTCTTACAAATTTCAGGAGTCTTTCCAGTAACCAACCATAAGTGCATAACACTGAATTTCGGAGCAAATAAAGATCTTCCATCCCGAAAATAAGCATCGTCAAGATGAAGAACATTTAAATCTTTGGGTTTTAGTGGAATCAATTGAAATAATTTTGAGAGGAAAATTCATTATGACAAAAATGTTGTAATTGTGTTTTGTATGTGAGAACTGATGCTCATTCACAACCCTAATATCTCTATTATCATTTTGCAGACGACGCAAAATTTCAGATCCACCAAATTTTTCAGATCCAGAGAGAAAGGAAAGTGGAGGAGACGGCTAGGGTTTTTTGTTTGATGAGAATGAATAGGAAATGTGTTAGATAAAGAGATCTCCTAGAGTTTATATAGTGAGTGGTCATGCATATTTCTAAACCCTAAAGGCCTAACCTCACCTGATCAGTGGACACCATATGGTTAGGTAAAGTTTAGTCTTAGGTGAAGGATGAAAGTGGGAGCGGTTTATAAGGTTGACGAATGGTTGGAAGGTAGAACTTGGCTTCAGCCAAGGTGAAGGAGTGCCAAAGATTGAGAACTAAAAACACATATTACACTTACAGCCTCAGACTCAAAGAATACAAGAACTTGGCAGAAATAACAACATTATGAACTAGTTGAAATGCATATACAAAACAACACGATCTCATAATTACACTTTGAAAATACTGAAAGGTATCTCAATGGTTCTCGGCTAAAATTGAATTTAAAAACGATATAGTTCTGAATTCTGATCATAATTCAAAGGAAATGCTTGCTGGAAGATTTAAAACACGGTAACGTTTAACATCAATGTGTGCGTAATCTATATACTGAGTTCCATGCTAAATCTACTACTGGATTTATCCAACTTTTGACATATACAAGACACCATACTTTGATAATCGGACTGTGAAAATTAACAATTAAGAAATTCAGGAATCATAATTTTTTTTTTAACAATACTAGTGTTTGTATGGTAAAATTTCTTCTACCCAAACACTGAATTTGTATGATTTTTTTCTTTGGAGGCCGATCACTGCTTCAATCTTCAGGCGAGAACGAGTAGGAGGGTACTGCAAAAAACCCTCCGATGCCTAAGTTAGCAAGAGATTTTTCACAAGAATTTTAGTGAAGAAGATTGCATATATTTTTGGTTGTCAAACCATCCATTTATAGGTTATCAATATCCGTTTTAGATGCGAGGCATGAATAGCGGTAAATGGTCCGCATGGCAGCCTGTTTGTGACCCTTGCATGCCTCTTGTAGTAGCGGCCTGCATGCCTCCTGCCATAATTCTCTGCATGGTTGCATGGTTGCATGGCTCAGCATTGATCCCTTGCATGGCTCCGGGAATATTCAGAGAAACTTCCATTATGGTTGGAATTACAATGGAGTGTGGATAACCAAAGATGTAAGAGAAAGTGGCGCAAATATTCGGGGCTACGGGATTAAGGCTTGCGTTGCGCTACACCAAATCGGGACTATGATTTAAGTTGTATCGACATACCAAAACTTCTCATCTTTGCCGATTTATTGAAGATTAATCGTCGATTTCCGATTAAAAGCCGATTAATCGTCGCCGATTACCGCTCGCTTGGGCCTTCGGCTTGAGGCTGCCGGCCACATCATCTCTCGTTGCTGATGTGGCGGAATGCTGCGACGTGGCGCCTTCCACGTCATCTCCTGTGACATGTCATCTAATGACGTGGCACTTTGATGATGTGTCGCCAGCCCGTCAACACTCGATGGCGTGGCATCTATCATGGCGACGTGTCACCTGCTGGCGGGGCACTTTGATGACGTATCATCTTCCACTATTCATTAGCGTTGCCAGTATCTTTTCTCGTTTACTCGTGCATCTATAGGAGAGGCGGATATTCATCAACCCAACATATATTCCATTGTACACTACTGATCAAAATGGTATCTTCTTTTTTTTCTTTTCTTTTTGAATAAGATTTAGATTCATCCTAATATTAGATTTATCTAGTGAAAGTTGTTGTATAATCCCGGCTCCTAATATACTCTCGCCTTTTTTTTGTGAGAGTATCAGCTACTTCATTTCCTGGTATATGAATGAACTGAAAACCCAAAAAATTAGAACAAATTCAGCTAAATTATCTCATGCTACTGAAAGTGCTTTGTTGTGCCAAGATATCATAGATTGCTTCCCATTCAGAAACTTTTTTAACCTTTCTTAGTTACCATCAATGCTGAAATTGTTTATTTTCTTCTCTACTGCCCATGAAGCTGCTTGAAAACGGCTTATAGTTTCTGCTTCTTATGAACATGTGCTTGTGGATAGTTTTGACCTTCCTCTGGCGAAATCACATGCATCATCTCAAAGTATTAAATCAAAAGTAAAAGAAATAGTTATTGAATCCTAAGTGGCATCTTCATTAGTTTGGGAATTGTGTTTCTCAGGAGCTCGCCACACAACCTTTTTTTTTTGGTATACAACATTTTGTTTCTTGATCATGCAATCTTTTGAAGCTTTAGGGAGATTCTTTCTTGTCCAGAATAAAACATGTCTTTGGATTTTTAATGACAGTTGAAGAGGTGTTTTTCTTTTTATGAAATTCTTTATTGCAACTTTCTTTCCAAATGGACCACATTTTAGTTATGGCCAATTCCATAGAAATTTCATTTTCAAGGTGAATCATCTTTTTTTTTTCTCTTACAAATATCTAACAATTAAGTAGATCTCTCGAATTGTATTTAAACAAAGCTAGGACCTACTTCCGAGCCTGCTTTAGCATAAAGGGTAATGTAAGATCAATTGTTTCTCTTTTTCCCCACAAAAAGCAAAAAAATGGTTGATGTTATGAATTTTCCCGTACATCTTAGAATTTTTGAGAGGAAATCCTGAATATATTCCCATAAGAAAACTTTAATCCTTTGCGATACTTTTAGTTTTCCTATGGATTTCCGCAAGAACTCACCTAAAGAAGGACTAGATAGAAAGAAAAACCATACTCATTTAGTTTATTGTACATCGGTTTTACTGAAAATTCACATGGGTTTGTGGGAGTCAATTAATGTTATCTTTCTTATGATGGTTAGAAATGTCTAGGAAAATGTGGATGCTAGTGATCAAATTAGCTACATATTCAAGAAATGAGGCATTGATAAGAGAAATATTCCACTTTTTGATAGAGAGTTATTAGAAGAATTGCGATACTCTCAAAGTTTAGTAGTTTACTACCTAGACCAAGTACCAAGTTACCGTCCCAAATATACTTAAACCATCTCTCACTTCCCAAATACTATTTTGTTAACTAATTCCAATACTTTAAAAATACATTCCCAAATCCATGAACATTTATCTGACGGTTTAGCTCATAAAAGAGATTTATTTTTAAAGTATATATTTAAAACCCATGATTTTGGCCCAACGAGAGTTACATTCTTTTATTAACCTCCAAGCCACTTTAGATAGCATTGGTAAGTTGAATTTACGGGCATCTCTGAATCTCAGATCCCCATTTTATAATGGTTTACAAAAGAGTATGCCAAGCTTTTGGATAAAAACCTATAGCTTTGAGTTCAATTCCACACCAAAAGTTTTTGAATGACATTTATCTTGTTAGCTATTTTTCAGATGGGATCTGGCTAGAACAACTTTATTGAGCACCGTTTTACCAGACTATAATAGCATATATACTTTTCCATCCTTGAGATTTGTGTTCCATTCTTTGCGCTATAGTTTCAAAGTTTTTATTTTAGATCGATATGTCGATGAATAAGGGAGCTCCTAGATAAGAATCTTTTAGATCTATATGTTAAATCCTTACAGTATTGACAACCTTCATTGATGTTTAGCGTGAAATTTTTGCTTAAAAAAAATATCGGACTTAATGAAATTTATCGGTTGTACGATGCTTTACTAAATAGTTATATGGTATTTAGGAGGTTTTGCCTCACATCTGCTTTAACAAAGAGAACCGCGATCGTCAACAAAAGAATAAATGAGAGATAGACTCACTTTTTAGAGCAATTTTAATTCCATGGAGAATTTGTTTGTTTGAAAGCTTGAGAAAAATTCTCTGAGATATTATGAATAGGTATGGAGACATAGAGTCTCCTGTCTAAGTCCCCTAGATAGTTGAAAAATATCACAAAAAATTCCATTAAGCATGAGAGAATAATGTTGTTGAAATATATTGTTCTATAAGAGAACAAAATTGAGAGTTAAAACCAAAGGATTTGAGAGCTCTGTCAGAACTTCCCGATTAACCTTATCAAAAGCCTTTGACATGTCTATCTTAACCCCGAGCACATGTTTTAGCTTTTTTTCTTCTTAAAGGAATGAATGATTTCATGAGCAACTATGATAGTTGGAGACTGTCATGAAGATAGAAAATTGAGCCGATATTAGAATGGAGAAATAATTTTGACTAGCAAGTGTTATTCTATAAGTTTTTTTTTTTGTTCTCTTTTTTTTTTTTTTTTTTTTTTTTTTTTTGCAATTGTCTCATAAATGGTGTTGCATATCCCTATGAGTCGATTGACTTGGGTCTTTAGGTTGTTTAACTTTTGGGATAAGAAAAGACGTGTGTTATTGAGTTTAAATTTTTTTTTTGGAATTGGGCGAGTTATTCAAAAGGTGTCGGAGCCCGCTTGTGGCAAGGCTCCAGACAAGTTTTTTTGCTATTTTTTTTTTTATAATTTCAATGTATAAATTTCAAATAAGGGTGATTTAAGTGCTTACCATTTCCCAATTACTTCTAGAAAAGCTAACATGAAATTCATCTGGATTTAGAAAATTTGTTAAGTTTCTTTCTTTTCAGTTACATAAAGATTTTTTTCCTTAAATGAATACACAAGACCATAAGTTTAGGAATCCAGTGCCCAAAATCGCTAATATAAGTCTGCAGACTTTGTTTGGAGGCATCTTGCGATATCAGTATAAGGCAAAATAGTTATTGGGCGCCCCAAGCAAATGGGCGCCCCATTAGCTAACCTCGAGAGTGCTTGGTTTGGGATTGTTAAGGTTAATAGCGGTGCCCTTGAGATTTTCAGTGTAAAGGGGTGTAATAATAAAAGTGAAGGTTATTTGAGTCACATCCCACTCTGTATTTCTCTTCAGTTCAGCATCAAGGGTTTCTCCATTCGATTCTGCTCACGATTGACTCGTTGGTGATTGATTGAATCGTCCAATAGTTACCATCTGGTTGATTGATTAGAGATTCTACTTATAACAACAAATACATCATCATCTTCATCTCCATCTTCGGGTAATTTGTGGAATTAGATTTGGATTTTTCACTTGAAGACCTTGAAATCAAATCTCAGGAGCTACAAATCATCAGCCATTTCTACACTCAAGGTACTTCTTCTTTTCTTCTATGTTTTTTCAACTAATTTGGGTTTTCGACTACTACTAGTAATGCTCAGAAGAATTGGAGATTAGGGTTTTGTTTCTGTTCAGAGTGGTGGTGGTTCATAATTGCAAATTTTAAATTAGGGTTCTGAACATCAAAATTTGGGGTCTTTCTAAGGTTTGTTTAATTATCGGTTTAAAATTAAGAATGGAAGAAACAAGAAATGCACCATTTGTTAATGGGGAAGATAGATTTAGTAGGTTACCTGATAACCTAATTCATCATATCTTGTCTTTCATTGATACAAAATATGCTGTTCAGACTTGTGTTCTGTCCAAAAGATGGGTCGATACTTGGAAATCTCTACCGTTTCTGATCTTTAATAGGAATTCGTTTTCAGCGAGGATACCGAGAGGTTCATAGAATTCGTTTACATGGTATTCATGTTTCGCGACCACGCCAATATTCAGAAGTTGAGTGTGGGTTGGGAGCGGGCTGCATCTGGTTGTCCGGTGATAGTGAATGTCAATAGATGGATCCTTTTTTCCGTTAAGCAAGATGTTCAAGAAATAACTATAAGAATCGGTGAAAGTCATGTTGCAGCATATGAAATTCCTCACCGACTCTTGAATTGTAAATCACTGAGAAAGCTGGAAATTCACATGTATGGTAATGGCAGATATACAGATATTATTCTACCAAAATCAATGAATTTAGATCAGCTTAAAGTACTAATTTTAGAGGGATTATCATTCTCCAATGTAGAACTATATAAAAAACTCATGTCAAGTTGTCCAGTTCTTGAAAATATAACGGTAATCGATTGCGATTTACAGACTGATAATCAAAGAAATTTGATTGTTGATTCTATCAGTCTAAAGAATTTTGAGTACACTTGTTGGCTAAATTATACTATCCCTAATATTATCAAGTTATGTGCTCCAAAATTGGAAGTGTTCAATTGCAGATTTTCTTCACACAAGATTTTTCTCTAGAAAACTATTCTCCACTATCCAGTGTAGCTTTTCACATGGTTCTTGAAGATGAGAATGCGAAAACATACTCGAAACTGCCTTCAACGGAGAAAATTGTGTATGCTAAACGAATGATGAAATATCTAGGAGCGGTTTATATGGTGAAAGAAATGACATTATCATCTGGTTTCCTTGAGGTATGGGTGCTTCCTTTCTTTGTTGAATTAAACATATTTGTGGAAATGGGTTAATTTAACTGCATGGTCAAATTTGTGAGAAGTGCGCTGCTTAAGCAACCCAATTTTCATTACTTATTAGCTTTAATTATGGTGTTTGTTTCTCAAGTTTATGATCATGACTTAGGAGTAATGGCTAGCACTGAAAGATCGTTGTTTTGAATTAGTAGAGATGAGATTGTTTATATAACTTTGTTAGTGTTCTATTTTAAATATAGTTATCATGCTTTATTAAGTATTCTTGGTTTGCTATACTTGGCGGGAATATAGGAGCTACAATGTTGAAATTTTTGTCTTCTGTTTCTCAAGGTTCTCTCACAAGCTCCTGACTTATTAGACTGTCAACCCCCTCGCTTATGTAATCTATACTATTTAGGGCTGGAGGTGTGGCCTACAAAGTGTTGCTTGCGGTCTATAGCATACTTACTCAAGATTTCTCCTCATATAACTCAATTATTCCTTGAATCCAAGAAGGTAACCAAGCTCTTTCTCTCTGTCTCTCTCTTTTTTTTTAAAAAAAATTGGCCTGCGATTTTTTCCATAGTGCAGAGCAACATCTATGTTATTTGTCTATCTCACTCGACGACATTTATTTTCTGTAACATATTTGGAACATCTGTGGTGTTTCTTATTTTGTAATATTATTCTTTGAAACCAAGTGATCTATCGGCTGTTATGATTGTTTGAATATAGTCAAATTTAGCGGAAGTTGGAGATGACTGGGAAGCCGGATTGTCATCGCCGGGAATGTTGTCTCATCTCGCGTATCTCCAGATTGATGATGTGCAAGGATGTGATGCTGAATTTAAAATTCTGAGTTTTTTGTTGAAACATGCAACACATTTGCAGCAAGTTTTTGTATCCTTTCGCTCTAGTGTTGGCTCGCGCAGAAGAGTGAGACAAGTTAAGCAATTTGAGCATAAGCTAAAAGCAGTTCCTACAGCTTCTTCAAGTATCCAATGGTTGTTCGAAACTTAGGTTGTGACATTTGTGAGCTTTACTAGAACCTGCAACCCAAAGTAGTCAGAGAGTCAGATGTACTAAACTAACAACGGATACTTGTACTCTCGGGCAAGAAAACGGTATGGAATTGTTACATTGAGTTTGTTCTTTCTATTTTGCTTTTGTTTCTGGCAATATGTCTTATTTTGTGAAAAGAATGATTCAAACGTCTATCAGGGACTTGGTTTAATACTTAACTGAACTCTTGTCCACAAAAGCATCATATCTTCTAGCTTTAATACTTGTGTTTCTGCGTCCACTATTGAACTATGCGATGCCAGGTTTTTTTATTTGCTGCTTTGATTTGCCTGCATAATATAGTATGTTTTTTTTTCCATAACAAGCTCGTTATATGATCAAGAACACATTATGAGTCCTGTCCTTGAGCTTGAAGTTCTGATTTTTTTTTTTTTTTTTGAAGGTATTCTGATGTTGTGTGTGTAATGGACTAATTAATTTGCTACTTTCATCTGGGTTCTCGGCTATGCAAAGTAATTTTTTTTCCTGTTCTTCTCAAGGTTTACTTGCACAACTTAGCTCTGAAATTAGTTTGATGAGCCGTTCAGCTGATTTTGAATATACACCTTAAATTTACCTTGTCATGTGCACTCAGCTTCCTTACTGATTAAATGCAAGTGCTTAGACTGTTTTCATGAGATAATCTTCAGTTTTTTCTTATTGTGCTTCCTATTCGCCAGAGCGTGTCTATCATTAGGGTTGTGTATTCTATTTTATTGATTTATGTCAGCAGTAGGATTACTGCTCAGACTCTTGTAGTTTGTAAGAGATATTTGAAGAGAAACTCAAATTCTGTGGTAAAACGGAATGGAACTAGAATTTGAATGATTGTATGTGTTATGTGCAAGTTGTAACAATTCTTCATGTAATCTGCTGTTCATATTTGAGTATGATTTCTTTCATTCTGAAGCTTCCAGGGCTACAAAAAGAAAATGTGTAGTATTGAAAAAATGAAATAAAAGCTACCTGCCTTGAATAAATCCATTGTCTTGTATATGTCAAGAGTTGGATAAACCCACTAATAAATTTAGAATGGAATTCAATAGATTACACACACATCTATGGGAAACCATAGCTTTCTCCTGACGATATTTTGCAGAAAATGAAAGCTCCACCACTCTCACCTAAAAATTGAAAACCAAAAGAAACCCTAAAAATCGAAAAAATTGATTAAAAAATCCGTATTATGGTTTCATCGATTCATTAGGGTTCGATGATTGAAGATTGAAAAACACTCACTATGGTTCAATTATTGAACAGATTCAAGAGATTTCACTAGGGTTTCATCTGCTGCGAAGAAGAGAAGAGAGGCAGAAAAGAAAAGAGAAAAAATATAATGAAACTCGATATCGATTCCACTAGGGTTAAGTCCTCAAAATCATGCATGTGATTGACAAACGCATGGGAGGAAATATCCTCTGGTGTTATACATGTTGGGTGGAATTACAATAGTACGCGTGTTAATGGCACACACACAAACTCAGGGTGTTACGACCCAGGTGTGACCAAGCGTGTGACTGGCACGCTTATAAAAATAATCGTGATGGCTTATCTCTGTTACGATTCTTAAAAAAATTAGTAACGGCTTCAGTCTATTACGAATATTTTGTAACGGCCATTTGTAACGGGAATTTTGTAATGGCCATAAAGCCATTACGAATTCGGGAATTTGGTGTAGTGTTCTTCCTTATATCCAGTATTCTAATGAGTGCGGTTAGCATGAATATTACCTAATGAGTGTGGTTAGCACGAATATTATTCTTCCCTTATAATGTGCGGCAACACACATCTCATACATGGATGTTTACTGTTATTTATGAATGTCTATGAAGAAGTTTCTACTTTATGTTTCATTGTTTTCCTTGTATTACCGACTTTCGATAAAACCTGCATTGTCTTTGAATCATATTAATGATTACTTGAAAGCTAGTTGTTATTTCTAATGGGCACCCCTTTTAGAGATGATGTGCTCACCCATTTCCACTTTCAGTTTCAGAGACAGCTCAGAGTTGCGCAGCGAAAACTTCGAGGAGTTGAGTCCGTTTGTTAGATTACTTCAGCTATGATTTTTATGTTGCATATTATATCTGTAAAACAGATGACTATTGTATATATATATATCATTTGAGAGGAGTTCTTGTATATATATATCTGAGCGAGGTTAGTTTAGGGTTAAGTTTTGTAAAAGATTTCTCGATTGAATGTTTAAGTAATTGATTTAGATTCTTAGTGCCTTTATTTAGTTAATCTCTTGGATTAGTCAGCTACTAGCTTAGGGGGCACTTCAGAGCTCTTGCAGAAGGAAAAGCCATGACGCTGGATCTGATTACTGGGTCCACATAATTTGCAACCCAGCTACCAACCAGGTCGTCTGCACGAGTCCAATGGAGGATATCAATTGGATCTTCGGGTTTTGTAACTGAGCCATCAATGTAGCCTAGTTTATCCTTAGCACTTAGGGCTTTTCTAACTCCTCCTTCCCAGATGTAGTAGTTATCACTGGTCAAAAGGGGTGTGAAGATGACAGTTGTAGGGTTGTCAGCCGGATGTACATAATAGGGAGATGATGGTGATAGAACTAAATCCTTCTTGGATGTGTTGGAATCTTTCTTTGGTGAAGAAGTATCTGAAGAAGGAGGAGTTTGAGTTTCATCATTAGTTGTCATGATGGATTAGTTGCAGATAGGGAGAGAAAAAATTTTTTTAACCTAGCTCTAGATTACCATGAAGAAATCAGGTTTTGGGTTTTTGTATCTCATACAACTGTACTGAGATTTACTACATTGATGTGTATATATACGATTACAAGAGTGTTAAGATAGGTTTTACATAACAGAAATAACAAAGGAATAGGCTATCCTAGAGACTAGAATGACTATAACTTAGAAGCTAAGGAATAGGTAAATTTTAGTTGCTACAATATTGAATAAGTCGACAACTAAGTTACAATTCTCTTGTATACAAGACAGTATGTACGTGTGAAGTTTAATAGGCCACACAACATTTTGTTTCTCGATTCTCCTATCTTTCTTTCGAAGCTTTAGGGAGATTATTTCTTGTCCATAATAAAATATATCTTTGGATTTCTTGATAGTTGAAGAGGTGTTTTTTTCTTCATGAAATACTTTATTGCATCTTTCTTTCCAGAGCTAGAACCTAGATCCCAGACTACTGCTTTGGCATAAGGTTATGGTGTAAGAAAAGTTGTTCAATTTTTTTTTTTCCCACATAACACACAAATAGGGTTAATATTGTGACCTTGTAACCAAAATTTTGATATTGGTGTAAATGGCAATAGAAACTTGCTAAAACAGCTAACCCGATCATCAGCATTTGCCAGTATATTGTCTCGTTTACTCACATATCTTCGGTGTAATAGAGGTGTAATAGTAAGAGTGAGCTATACAGTAGAACCTCGCTAAAATAATACTCGCTAAAATAATAATCTCGCTAAAATAATAAATTTCTTAGTTCCTTCTTGGGCCTATAGTGCTAAAATAATAATTTCGATAATATAATAATAATTTAATATGTTTCAAAAATCTCTCGTAAGTATTTACAGGTCCCAAATATTATATAAATTAATAATTACTAATAAGAAAATTGAAAAGTTTTTATACGTATCAAACTTTAGGAAACTATGAATCAATAGTTGCTTGTTTTTCTTTGAAGTTCAAATCTAATTGTATTCCATCCCTAATAGTTCGTAATGCACTCATAAGACCCGAAGTTGCATTATTATATTACAACAAATTATATTCCAATGAACGAATATCTAATTTTTTATAGTCACTTCAAATTCAAATCGTTCAAATTCAATTTATTGACGTCATCAATGGGAAATATTCTCTAAATTAATATATTATTAATTTATTTTTCGGAAAATGGGTCATTTGTCCAAAAAATTTTAAAACATGGTTCAAATAGACGAGTAAAAATTATTATGGGTGAAATGGACACAAAAAAAGTAGCAAGGATGAAACTGGATTCATCCCGGCTTAAACTTAAAAAATAGCGAGGATGAAACTAGATGCATCCTAATGTAAATTAAAAATAAGAAAAAGAATTTGAAAATGGGTAGGATGAAACTGGTTACATCCTGGATATTTTTATATTTTTGTCCATTTAAACAATATCAAAATTGTTTCAAAAAAAAAAAAAAAAACAGTATCAAAATCTAAATGTCTTTTTCACCCAGAAATTATTGATTTTGGTCTTTTTAACCAGTTTTGTGTTTATTTTTATTGACGTCATCAATAGGAAATCTTCCTAGTTTTGGAAGAATCTTTCTTTTCAATTTGGCCTATTTTTAAGCTAAAATGAAAAAGTGAAAGTATCTCTTTTCCAAAAACAGAGGGAGTATTCTCTAAATTAATACTCCCTCCGTCCCTAATTAGATGAGCTACTTGGTTTTTAGTTTTGTCCACAAATAGATGAGCTATTTCACTAACCAAGGGGATATTTCTAAAACTATCCTTTTAATTGATTATTTTTTCTATAAGAAATATGTATAATTTGATAGTCATGTTTATATTCGTTACGTAGGTGTTTTAAAATGATTTTCAACGGTATAAAGTTTATAAAAAACCGTGGTATAGTTTAAGAGATAAATCGTTTCTAAATTTTTCTAATTATTGCCCATCATGGTATACTTGTAAAAAATCTTAAATATACTCAACTTTCCTCCTTGCCTTAAAATTTATCTTATTCTGAAGTAGGCTTTCATCTAATTAGGGACGGAGGGAGTATATTACTCTCTCCGTTCCATTTTAGATGATGTTTTAGGAGTTTTCGCGCAGATTGAGAAATGGAGAGAGATATAAAAAAAATTTATTTATGCCCTTGAGAAAAATCTTTAAACATTAATTGTTATTAGTGTATTTGAAAATAAACTTATGGTTCCAAGACAAAACATTAGGGTATTGTTGGTAGTTTTGAGGGAAAAATATGAAAACTATGAAGTAATGTGGAGAGCAAAAAATAATCACAAACAACAAATCCCAAATGGAACGGAAGGAGTATTAATTTATTTTCAAATAATTAATTATTAATTT
>JAJJWW010016813.1:0-108754 GCA_023531295.1 Papaver armeniacum
AATGCAACTCTTGCATTACCAACTTGTTTTCATTATTCAAGCTTTGACCAGCCTTGAATATATGCCATAGACCAGCTCTTAGTCTATTCTTCACTCTTGCATCCTCCTTGAGCTTGGGCCAACTCAATTCCATGGATATGCATCGATGCCAACATCGCATGTTGCATCTGTCACTTTGGCCATGTCTTGCCAAACCTTGATGAAGCTTCATTGTGTCGGCCAATAAGCTTCATTACTTAGCCCAAATGTGCTTTACGGTGTAGCGCCACTCTTACTTCTTGACCAGCAGTGCCACTATCTTAGTGCTTGACGGTCTATACGAGAATCCAGCTATTATGGCTTGCGTTGCTGGCTTTATTATGGCTTACGTTGCTTATTTATTATGGCCCGCGTTGCACCATTACGGCGGAACTCGACTTGGCTGCAACTCTTGTAACGCGTAATCATTGTCGTCACTTGTAGTACCGTAATACTAAGACACAAGAAGATTAGATATTAAAATTGTTAATTTATGTTTTAATTGATTTTCGACCCCATTGAGTATAGTAAGTACGAAAAGAATGAACATCTGTAGATAAAAAGATAAAAAAAAAGCGTCGTTAGAAAGATTTAGCTATTAATTCAAGGCAGAAGATTAATCATATTCAATAAGTCGGCTATTTTTATTCTTTTTCCTATATTTACTCGGTTTGACAAGCTGTTTTATAATTTTGTATTTAGGTAATCCAATACGACACGGGCGGTTTCACATTGATAGGACACGAGGGCACCGGTTAGGAGGGGGGATCGAGCCGTTTTATATGCACATTAATTCTCACCCTCAATTATCCAGATGGACCACCTATATAAATTTTAAAAATCTTAAATAGTAATATTTTCACGTAAGTTTGACTTTTCTCTACACCTTACGTATCTTTTATCCACCTAGGTACTAAAAACCCTAAGAATACAAATCCAACTTTTTTTCCCTACCACCACCATCACCACCTCTTCTTTAATCCCCACCGCCTTGGGTCTACTATGTTTTCATTGTTTATTAATACACAAAAATACCTCTAAGAAAACAAGTGATTGTTCAACCAAAATCAAAACCCGAAAAAAAAGGTAAAATCTTAGCCTAATATGTAGGTTAATACAACTATGATCAAATTATTCTAGTTTGATTTTTTTCCATTGTCGTTTACGAAGAACTAGTCATTGACATTATATCGACTAATATTTCATTGTGGTTGTTGAATCGAACCACTTATTATCTAATGAGTTTATATGTTTGGTGCAAAAATTATATTCTGTCTGATGATAATACTTTTAGTGCAAACAATAATATAAATGAAATGGAAATTTATTCTTGCTTGGTCAAGTACGTGTAGTATAGCTAAATCAGTGGAAATAACTAAATCGTTAATATGTAGAGAGGAGCTCCCGTTCGTGAAGCATTAAATGGTATGAGTAGGTTGTTTCTTGTATACACCAAATCACCACTGACCACGTGTCCATCAGATTGAACACGTGGAGACTATACAACACTAGAGCATCAAGCGGATAACACGTTTAACACCCGAAGGCAACACGGGGGGTCCAAACCACCATCGGCCATGTGGCTACCTAGAAGTGCATCTAACGGTCGGAAGTTTAAGGAGCACATGATGAAGCGTCGTCCGTGAAACACCAAACAAACCAGATCAACTTTACCCCATCTCGAGATGAATTTAAAATGGACGAACCGAGATACGGTCAAATTTGACATCGAAAAGACAAGACAATTTAACTTGTTGTCTAGGCATGGGATTGCCCAGCCACCCAAAATAAATGCTTTTGAGGTGACAACTCTTATGTGGTTGAACATGAGTGGCTAAATAGGAGTTGTATCATCGCTGCCCGACATACAATAGAAGAATCATCGGAGGAACATAGCCCAGTATCAGCAGGATGGGCACAGCGATCAAGAGAGTGTGTCACGGTTGTCTAAGGAGGACCACTCGAAGACTCTATAAATACCCCTCTCCAACATATATCAAGGGGTCGGCAATTTCAGATTGAGAAGAAGTAGTTTAGGAAAAAAAGTGAGTACTAGAGATGAACTACCATTATGTAATCTTATCTTTCCCATTTTACTCAAAGTCATTGGATTGAACTTTGTAACTACCTTGAGTCCATAGTGATGAAACTCTCCAACACCCCATGGATGTAGGCCTTAGTCTTGAACCACGTAAATCGTCGTCTCATTTACTTATTACTCACTTTATCAGCGTCATATTTATATTATGTGTCCCACACTAACGCTATTTAGATCGATTCATACATTTTTATCACGTTTGATTTGTTAAGCACGTTCATAAAAATGATAGGCTCCGATACACATCGTCGCCCCTCTCTATCCATCTTCATATTACTTGTTTACTCGTTTCTACTATGTTTTATAAAAATGACGAATATTGATTGTGAACACGAAGACATCTTCGTAACTTTGGTGTTCACATTTCTCGTGGCTATATTAGTTGACAATAGATACTTGAGTTGAAGTTTTGAGGTCTACTGTTCATGGATAATTGATTTTTGGATGCTATGGAGAACTAGTCGGTCGTTTATTAACGACTATGACTAATCTCGTTAGTCAAGATTTACGCGACTACAAAAACTAGAATATATATCAGTCGTGTTCGTTTGGACAGACTATTACATGGTAGCGTCTGAAATATTTATCATTTGGTTTTGCTTGATAGAAAATAGAGATTTATGAAAAAGAAGACAAATAAAAGTGGTAATAGCTATAGTCAGAACCAATTTAGGTTTTATAGGTGGTATATAGGAAAAATTATAATTGAAAATTAAATTAATTTTAGAAATTGTCAAGTGGATGTAAAGTAGGAAAAATTGGGATAGGAAATTGGAAAACCTTTATTTCAGCAAAAAAAATTCTCATCTTTTATAAGGGCCTTTGAATCACGAATATTTAATACATTATACAAGATTTACTTTATTTAGGTACACTAGTGTTATTTCTGCAACTCAATTTGATTGTCCCAAATATAAGTACATTATTAAATCATATGATCTTATTGGACAAATACTTAATATAGAGATATCTCACCTAAATGTCCATCAAAGATTGCATATAAACGTAACTCAAAAACTCATACTTGCCTTGTTTCGCAAAAATAGTCTTCTATTGCATGACCTGCGTCCCTTGCAAATGGTAACCATGTATAACATACATGCTCGTAGCTTAGGGCTCTCTTCTCATTCTTTTCATGAACATTTTAGGTTCAAACCCGTATTTCTAAAGAATCGGAAAACAAATTTTAGGAATCCCAAGCGAAATAACTTTCTTTCTTTATAGACAAAACAATGTAAATCTATTAAACATTGAAGAAATGCTTAAGATTTCAGTTTGTATATGTTATTGGAAGATGGCAATAAATAATGTTAAGGAGGTCGACTTTTGTAGAGAAGTAGAGAACACTTTCCTTGACTGGTGAGATTAATTGCCTATATAGTTAAGCTCTAAACGAGACATTAAAATTAGTCAATCTATTGTCTTTCTTTTACGCCATTAAAATAAAATTATAATCTCAACTCCATTAAAAATTTAGTGAAACACATGTGATAAGTGCTTAATTCTTTATTTATTACTCAAATTTATATTTATTAGTTCCTTATTTTTGTACATACTAATAATTTTATTTGATTTTAAATTTAATAAATAAAGCTGTTTGCACTAAAATAAATTATTTTGCTAGTAAAATGGATGAAAATTCAAATGCCTCGGGTGAGCGGTTCGAATTAGATTTAGTTCTCAAAATAGCAGCATATCTTTAGGGTCCACTAGTGTCGACATCATGGAAGGGGTACATTAATTATATACCCTAGTTTTAACACCCAACAAAAATACCCTTACACACCAATAAATATGCCCCTATGATTTAAAAACCTTATCCATTATTTAAATTGGATTACCTTAATACCCTCATTCATATAATCTTTTCTTTATTTCAAAATACAATGATTTCTTTCTCAACCACTTGGCGCCACCCGCTGCCGACATAACACCACCACTAGCACCACCCATATCACCTCCACCACCAACATTTAACTAGCATTCAACCACCACTAGCACCACCAAATATCACCTCCACCAACATTCAACTACCATTCCACCATCACTAACACGCCGTATATCACATCACCACCAAATTCAACTACCGTTTCCACCACCACCAGCTCAATGATTACCCACCTACCAACCACCACTAATGTTCCACCATCACCAATCACCACCAATTCGCCGTCGCGCTGGTCCACCTTCTCGCCACCACAGGTCCACCACCGTCCGATGGTGTCAACAAGTGAAGTTAACCCCCAAAACAAAATCGGGAGAAAAAAATATATGGTATCAACAACCGAAGTTGGTCCCAAAGTTAAAAATTAGGGAATATGTATTGTGTCATTAAGCAACCAAAGTTGATCAAAAAAAATCGTGTCAACAAAAGTTGATCGATAAAATTAATATTCAGATTTTGTATGGTGTCAGCAACAAAAGTTGATCCCCAAATCTTGTCAACAACCAAAGTTGATCCCAAAATTAAAATTTTAGATTTTTATGCGTCAACAACCAAGATTGATTCAAAATATGGTGTCAACAACCAAAGTTGATCTAAAAATTTACATCAACAACCAAAGTTGATCCCAAAAAATTAATGTACTAAAATTAGTGACACTGGCGTAGATCGAACACGCGCATCTTCCGACGTGAAATAAGTTGTTACCATTGCACCACAAGTTAAATAGTATAACTACTTTTACTAGAGGTACATCACTAAAACTAAATAAATTTTGCAATAGTAAGTCTTTTGCGTGCATAAAAAAGAGATACCATCAACAACTATGTTTTTGACATTTCTAAACGGCCATACTAACACACCTACGAACTATCAGTTCAACAGCTTCAACAACTTGATGTTTGGGTATGGCATATATCATAGAATAAGCCCATAAATAATGTTAACACTACTTTTTTAACATATAAATAATATTAGACAATGCATTAAAAAAAGAGATTAAGATCGTATGATTATAAGAAAAATGAACTTCGAGGATAATTGGCCTATTCATGAGTATAGAAAAAGAGAAAAAAGAAAAAGAAAGGAAAGTAAGAACCTAGTACCTATTATGAGGAAATCAAATACAAAGAGGTAGTGAAGGTTTCAATTAAGCTCCTTAATATCATTACTAGACAACTCTAATATTAACATAAGAACTAGGAACCACTTGCTATCATGTAATTTGTCACACTCTCAACACAATTTCTCACATCTTTGCTATTACGTGTCGAAGTTCAATTACTTACTTGGCAATATACACTACTTGCTTTGATATCCGTCATGATCCTAGTGGAATCATCTCTAAATCCATCATGCACATTTAGGTTCTCATAGTTTAAAAAAAGGACTCATATTATCCTTATTTCTCTACAGTCTAGCAAAATATAGAGGAAATTATAAATACCTCAGCCAACATGTGAGCGGTTTCATCAAAAACAAGTATCTTAATAGCTTCTTACGCACTCTGCATTTGCCCTACAGTATATGGTGTAGTAGCAGGATTTCCCACACTACACCCCTTACTCGATTTTGCTTAATTAATCCATTGAAAGATGTAAGATCAAGAATATTTATTGATTGAATTCGTGAAATGTTTAGGGATAATAGAATTACACTTAGAAATTAAAATGCTCTTTCACTTTCTCTCTCTATTGACTTGCTTAACAATTCTAAAAAGATCTCTCTCTCTTACGGACTCATTTAGCCCTTTATATAGGGTAATACATAGTGGATGACAGCTAAGCTATCCTTTATTTTTCGGGAATGTCCCATGAAGTGTCGAGATGCACAAACATTCACTCTCGCGACACTTCTTAACCCTCGCTTGACTCTCGCGTCTTCTTTATGTTACTGCTGTCGTTATCCATTGCGTCGTTTATTTAGCTTCCTGCGACTCCCTCGCGACGCCCGTTGTTCACTAATCCCATGAGCCTTGTATGTTGCGATATTATGATCCTACATCTTGCCTCTTTTTCCTTGAATATTGCTTGAAGGCGATCTTTAGGAAAAATCTGTTGTGGTGGTAATCTTTGATCTTTGTTGATAAAGGCAAGCGGAAGAATCTTGGACTTAAAAAGTACGTACTTGCCTCTATTCTTTTTGCGAAAGTTAGAAGTTTCTTTGTAATACACACACGAAGTATCGTTTCTTGCCTCATGAATTACAGAAAATAATCAATTTCGCAATCTATTCTCGCCTATTAGGAAATATGTTGTATACTTGGATTTACTAAAGTTCTTTTCGTCGGCTTCCTTGGATTTAGCGGGGACCGGCTTACACGTGTCTATGTTTACCTCTTTTTTACCGGTGCATTTAATGTTAACCGGTCATAACATTTTTCTCGTCTGTTTATAGGAGCACCCCCTGTGAAGAATTTTCCTTTTCCTTTTCATCTTCTTCATAAATGCAGAAGTGTTCTTCTTCTTCATAAATTACGCAAGTGTTTGCTTATTGTTGTCTCTTACCGTCTTCTTCACCACTTTAGCTATTCTCTACCAGTTGTTACTCTCATGACGTCCAGGTTTGTTAATTTTGCCATATCAGCTGATTTTGTTGTTGATCAAATTTGAAATTAACTTTCTTTGTTGAAATCCTGTTGGTATGATTAACTTTGTAGTTCTTTTCTGCCATTGTTGTTTAGCAAGAACCACCCCGAACTAAATTTATCGTGAAGGACCCTCTTCTTTCTTTGGGCTCGCCATCCCGAAATCTACTCCATAACAAGAACCCCTCACGCAACAAAAGCCCTCTTCGCGAGCAAAATCTATGGCTTCAAAAACTGATCGGGAGTGACAAGGTAACGAGAAACATTTCTTTTTTATTAATAATGCATTGTTGCCTCTGTTTCTTATTTAATTTGTTATTCGCGAGGATGATAAAATTCTTTGGTAATACTCCCAAAAGCCGCTACTCCAAACCTGTTACTCCAGAGCGTTCCATTTCCTTCATTCACACCTTCATCTCCTCCTCTTTGAAATCTTAGCAAGATAATTTGTGCCTCTTTCTTGGTAACATTGCGCGACAATGTTTCTATACCTCAACTCCTCATAGACCAAGTTCCTTTCAATTGTCCCTACTACAAACGATCTTATACCTCCTCCTGCTATCAATGTCCTGCTATTTCTCCAATCACTTCTCTCCACTGAAACCTCCTCTTCTCATGAGGTTCCTTTGACAAAGGGCGACTCGTCTTCTTTGTTTGAGCAGTTCCTCTAGCTGCGGAAAATTTGGAGGATAGATGTGGCCTTTAAGGTCCTTTCACGATCTCGTGAATGATGCCAAAAAAGACTTCTCTTGATCTGTCAAATCTAATGTCTGCAAGATTTTAAGTAAGCACCTTGGTTCTGAGAGGATCTCGCAAGCATCTTTAGTTCAAGAGATTAATAAGCTGAAGGATGATCTCCAAGTTATGGCTGTGAAGTGCAATAATCTCCATCTTGAAAATCAAAAATTTCTCAATATCTCACTAGATCGTGATAATCTTCGCAAGAAGAATGAAGAATTAAAAGGTATGCCCTCGCCACCTCTTTTTTTTTTTTTTTTTTTTTTTTTTTGTAACTCAAACCCTTGCTCGTCCTCAAAGTATTAAACCAGAAACGAATAATGGAGATATATCGGACGGAGTCTATCGTTGAAAAGTTCGAGTTGAAAGAGATGCTTGGATGGAGCGGTATAATTTCTTAGATAATCTTCATACCTATCGGTGATCAAATAAATAACTTGTCTAAAGAGAATTTTGATTTATCGCAAAAGCAAATCTCATTAAGTAATGATTTATCTCGCCTCTCATATTCTTTGACTAAAACTAATTTGGAGTTGGAAACTTTATCGAGATGAGAACCGAACTCTTTCTCAAGAGAAACGTTCTCTGTTGAATAAGATGGCGAGCTACTCGCATTGAGTATAATGCTTGTCAAAAGTTATGTGAAGAACACGAACAAGTTAAACATACTTTGAAAAACCAACTTGAAGAAATTCTATGAGAGAGATAAACTTATTCAAGGTAGAATAACATTGAGTGTAAAAGCGAAGCAATTCAAGAACAATGTGTCAAATTAGAAAAATCCCAACTCTACTCTGGCGTTGAAAATTCCATACTTGTTTCCAATGAAAAAGAATTTGCGATCTCGATTGAAAGGCTTAGTGGGAGATTCATTTGATGATGTCATGGACCGTTTGGGAATAACCCGCGGCTTTAATTCAACATCTTACTTCTCGGGAAGGAAGGTAGTCAAATTATTTGACTATCTTAATTTATGTATTTATTCCATGAATGCTTTATTACCACGAAAATGCCAATAATGTTCAATAAGGATTTTCTCTAATTTTGTGTATTTATTATGCGGACTGCGAGAGAAAGCTTCGCTCAATATCTCACCCTCGGTTAAGTCATTCTAAAATTCGCAAAGAAAATGGTCTACTCGCCGCGTCTCTTGCTCGTTCTCGCGACCGTGCGGGCGAAGATTTGATTATATGTCTTATTGTAAGGACATTGATAGTAAGAATCGTCAAAAGGCATTGCTTCGCCAATTCCCTCTTAAAGCGGAAGTTCTTGTGAATAATATTTTTTGTAAACGAAGTCTCTTGATCCTATTCACGTCGATCCTTTGGAAGTAAGTGATGATGAAGTTCCTAATGCTCCAGATAGTGATTATGAATATGAAAGCGGCGAAGATCTCCCTGATAAGGAAGTTGTCGATGAAGATCCAAACAGAAAGACTCCTGATGAAAATCCAATAACTGGCGAGAATGAAGGTGATGAAAACATTTCTAATGAAAATCCACCAATTGAAGGGGCGAAAGCTGATAATAAGGGCGAGAAAAGTCTCAACCATCCTCAAGTATTTAATAATCTTTGATGTAGAGTTAAATTCTCTTTGTAATTTACGAGAATTCCTTTTTGTGTGAATGATTTAACTCTTTGATTGAGTAATTCCCATATTTCTTTCTTCCCTTCTTAGTTAAGACCGCCTGCAAATAGTATGTTCGCTTATTAAATTTTTATTAAGTAAATCCATCCCAATCGGGGATTTGATGTTAATTCTTCTCCACATTTGCGACAAAGTCGCAGAGCCATATACATTTTTCGAGAGGCCCATTGACCTTGCCTTATCATTTTTGTGTGGTCTTCCAAGTTAGACCTCCCTAATTAGAGGTCTTCCCCTGCCACCTTTCATTGCGACAAAATCGCGGGACGTCTTTACACTTGCATGTAAAGACCCATTGATCTTGCCTTATCATTTTCCAAGTATTTTTGCCTCTGCCCGAGGATGTTTTGTTGCGACAATATGACAGGCCTAGATATCCTTGCGAACATAAAGCCCATGACATTGCTTAGTCTTGCGACGAAATCGCGGGGCCGTCCGTACATTTTTCGTGTAAAGACCCATTGATCTCGCCTTACCTTCGCGTTAGTATTATTGCCTCTGCAGGATAATTGCACAAATATGACAAGCCTAAATTCTCTTGCGAAAACATAGCCTCATGACATTTGCGTCTGTTTTGACACTCCCCCTAATGGAAGCGTCGCCCTTATCATCTCCCGGGTTGCCCCTTCAAGGAGGCGAAACATCGGCCATACAAGACTAGCTCCTCCCATCAGGTCTTAACAACAACCAGTTGTTTTGACCTCTTATCCCTTATACCTATAGGGTTTATGGTTACGAGGCTGCACCCTAAGTGGAGTTTTCTTGGGCGAGTGCAACATATGCCAAGACTTGCCAAGAATGGCCGGGGGTAGGTTCATCCATCCGGGCACTCTGGCTCCAACCGTGTACCTCGGCGCCTTGAGCATACACGGCTCCTAAGAAGAGACCCTCGGTCGCCCAAGCAGGGTATAACCTACATATATAGTTGGGAATCCAAGGTGCCTCTTAGGATAGGCTTTCATGGGCCCCAAATTTTCATGACTCGAGCTTCGGGGAGCGGTGTAACCTTCCCCACAGAGCCATGTCGAGAGATACCCCTTATATGGCGCACTTTAGGTCTTACATTTGCCTCTTACGAAATGTTATTCGCGAACTAGGTGTACGCCATAAAGGTTCGTCCCATTCATTCATTCTTTTATTCAATCATTCTTCATCATTTGCTATTTTGCTTGAGATATTCGCCAATTCATTCATTTAATCATTCGTTATCTCTTGTTGTTTTGTTAAGTCATTCATGACTTTTTTGTTATTCTTGTCGCGAGATCTTGGCGTATTTTCTCTGCATTTTCTTGAATGTCGCAAATATCTTGCGAAGAAGTACTTCATCTTGATTCCTTTTTCCTCTCTCATTTTACGGGTAATATTTCTTTAGATATAACCTATTCCATGGTCTATCCAATTTTGTCCCACATCTCTTCCTTCGGGATCCATCAATCTATATGCCCCCTGTACCAACTACTTCTTTGATGATATAAGGTCCATCCCATTTTCTCGCCAACTTGCCTCCACTTTCGCGTTGATATATTGGGGTTTCTCATGACACCAAGTCTCACGGTTTGGAACTCACGTATTTTTACACGCTTGTTATATTCTCTGCTTGAGTCTTGATAATTCTCCATGTGTGTAATGCCTTTTCTCGCTTTTCTTCCAATTCATCAACTTGATTAGAATGTTGCCTGCGCTAAGATTTTTATCCCAAACCTCTTTTTTGGTTGTAATGGAATCACGACCTCTTGTTGGCGATCTTTGCTTCAACTCAGTAAGTTAAGCAAAAAGGGGACATTCCGTAGCTTCTCTTCTAGTTGTATTATAAGCCCCACCTGCATTGGGTACTTGTTCGCACCATCCCTATTGTGTCCTTCCAACTTTTTCTTCAATATATCAGCAATTGTTTTGTTTGTTGCCTCCGCTTGGCCATTAGCTTGTGGATATAATGGGGTTGATTTTCCACATCTTATCGAAATGCATTAAGCGGCAATTCTATATTTTGCCCTTCAAAGCTTGCTTCCCATTATCGGATACCAATTGTGCGGGGATCCCAAATCTGCATATAATATTTTCAAATATGAAAGTAAAAACATCCTTATCGCGGATGTCTTTGTACAGCTTTCACCTCTGCCCATTTTGTGAAATAGTCCGTTGCGACAATTAAGTACCTTCTTTGTCTGTTCGGTAAGAATGGTCCCACAATATCTAAACCCCATTTTCCAAAAGGCCACACACTTCTCGAAGAATTTAACGGTGCTCAGTGCATGTATCTTCTTCCGTGTCTTTGACAATCTTGCAGACGTCGGATATTGCTCTCGCGTCCTCATGCATATATGGCCAATAATATCCTTGCGTCTTTGCCTTATATGCCAAAGATCTCCGCCGCTATGATTTAGGCATCCCCACTATGCGACATCTTCAATATGGTTTCTCCTTCTTTCCTTGATAGACATCGAGCGAGGTCCCTCAAAAGAACGCCGATAAAGCACGCCATCTCGTAATTCATAATTTGTTGCCCGGCTCTTTAACTTGTGTGCTTCCAATCTATTTCTTGGTACCTCGCCTTTCATTAAGTACGCGTGAAGTTCCACTCTCCGGTCTTCCTCGCGACCTTGCATTTCATCTACCACCATCATTATATCTTGCTTCTTGTCCCTCCTCTTTATTAATTGATGGCGCCGTAGCGTACGTATTTTGATATTCCTCGCAGTTGGGTGTCATCATACTTGATATAAAGGCAAAAGCGTCTGCGAGTCTATTATCTCTCCTTGATATGTGCCTCCATTTTATTTTATGTATCTGTCGACAACACTTCTACAAGCTTCTGTATCTGTAGGGATGGATCGTTTGTAGCATACTTCTCTGTTATCTGACAGATTGCCAATTGCGAGTCACTGGTAATCCTCACATTCTCCAATTTCATTTCTATTGCAAGTCGCAGAGCATGTATTATAGCTTCATACTCTGTTTCATTATTCGTGGATTCAAACTCCAATCTAAAGAGAAAGCTAATTTATTGCCTTCGGTGAAATCATAACAATTCCCACTCCATTTCCTTCTCCATTTGATGATCCATCTACTAATATTTCCCATCATGCAGTTCGGTTAGCGGTCTTTTGGGTCTCCATACTCTTCTTCTACATCCATCATTTCATCTATCGCTTCATCTTCTTCCAAAGGAAATTCTGCTAAAAAGTCTGCGACAACTGTGACTTAGTTGAGGATAATATCTCATACTTGAGTTTACAATGGCTTATTTGAGCATTCCATCTTTCAACTCTTCCCGATCTTTTTGAATGTTTCATCGTTGATTCAATTGGTATTTTTGTGACTACCTTAATGGTATGTGCTTGAAAATATATGCGAAGCTTGAATGTTGCGTAAACTAATGCTAGGATTAATTTTTCGATCTTGAATAATTTCTTTCTGCGGCATTAAAAGTTTCTTTGATGTAATAGATTGGTTTTTCTACTCCTGCGTCAGTTCGCGGTAAAGCGCACTTAAGGCATGCGAAGTTGTCGCGAGATATATTAATAATTCTTCTCCAGTTACGCATACGCATAATGGATATATCCATTAAATGCTCTTTGATCCCTTGTAAAGCCTTTTCACATTCGTAGTCCATTTAAACTTGATCCTTTTTTAGAACATTTGAAAAAGTGTTTACACTTATCGGATGACCGCGAGATGAACCTTCCTAGTGATGCTAACAACCCATTCGACTTTTGAACATCCTTTTCTTTATCATGAGGTGTCGGCATATCGCGAACTGCTTTTACTTTCTAGGGTCAACATGTATTCCCTCCTTTGATATAATGTAACCCAAGAATTTCCCGACGCAACTCAGAAGGTACATTTTTAGGATTTACTTTGATGTTAAAACGCCTCATCTGCTCAAAAATTTCTTTCGGGTCTCGCACATGATCCTCTGCCTTCTTACTTTTTACCGACATGTCATCCACGTATACCTCTAGTGTTTTGTGTATCCATTCTGCGAATACCTCTTCCACCATCCTTTGATACGTTTCTGACATTTCGCAGACCAAACGACATTTTAGTATAGCAGTATAATCCTCTTGGAGCGAAGAAAGCAAGTATGCTCTTGATCTTCCTCGGCGAGAGGAATCGGTTTGTAACCTTTATACCCGTCGAGAGATGATACTCTTTCATTCATTTCTTTGATTCGACTAGTTGTGGAATATCCGGCGGTGGAAAAACTGTCTTTAGGGCAAGCTTTATTTAAATCGGTGAAATCAATGCAGATCCGTATTCCCTTGTTCTTCTTTGGAACTATAACCATATTCGCTATCCATTAAGGGATATTTTGCTTGTCTAATAATTCCAGCGTCCAAAGCATCTTCTGCAGATTCTTCTTCTATCCCGAGGGTGGTATCTTTGTTGCTATCTTTCTAATTCTTTGTTTAAATGGCTTCACATTTTTATCAATTTCTAACTTGTGACAGGCGATTGACGGATCTATACCAGGCATTTCATCCATATCCCACGCGAAGATGTCTTTATAATCTCGTAACAGATCTACAGTTCTTTTTCTTCATGCTTCCATGCTAGTTCCAATCTTTAGCATCTTGGGTTTTTCCTTAGTTCCAATGTTCACTTCTTTGGTTTGTTATGCTGCGACGTAAGCGCCTTCGGTTCTCCCATAGGGGTTGGTCCTTTTGGTTCTCTCTTAAGATCATCTTCTTCTCCAGAGATCTCGCTTGGGTATGCCTTTTCCTTCCTTTGCTCTTATCATGTAAACTCTGAATTCTTCTTCTTTCTTAGCTGCCGTTGCCATCTTTTTGCGGTACTTTGATATATTCTTTCGCTTGTTTATTTGTTCCTCGCAACACTTTACTTCATTTTGATAGTATGTTCTTCCTTTGGCAGCGTCCCCTTTGATCTCGCCAATTCCAGTTGGTGTGGGAAACTTGATACATTGATGAAGCGTTGACGCCTTACGGCTTTTATTGCATGTACCCATGGTCTTCCTAGTAATATGTTGTATGGTGATTCCATATCCACTACACTTAATGTCACTGTGTTTCAATTCCTCCTAATGGAATACGTATTTTTATCTCTCCTTTTACTTTTGTTATGGAATTACCAAAACCTTGAATATTGTAAGCGCGAAAATCATATCTTCGTCTTTATATTCCATCTTTTTGTAAGCGTGATAGAACATGATGTTAGCGGACTCCTCATCGATTAAAACTCCATTCACCATCCATGTTTTCGTTGTGTTCTCCGATTTCTCTCCTTCCTTATACGTATTTATTGTGATCACCGGTGGAGATGTGTGATCCAAATTTTCTTTGGATATTTCCCCGTAGTGAATGTTATCTCTTGCTTTTCCCGATCCTTCAAAGGTGATGCCATTTCTCTATCAGTAATCTTCTTTCCTTGAAATCCGTTTGTGTATTCTTCCTTTGATATTTTTCATGAAATTCGCTAATCGTGTACTTGGTATGTCATGTGTTGCATGCCATATCTTTTTCATCCGATTTAAGATTTCCCTTTCTCATTTTCCGATTCAAAAAACTTTAATTGCAATCTTCTTTTTTTTACAAATGATCGTCCCTTTGTTTCTAGCGCATATGTAGTGGGATTTCCCACACTACACCCCTTACTCGATTTTGCTTAATTAATCCATTGAAAGATGTAAGATCAAGAATATTTATTGATTGAATTAGTGAAATGTTTACACAGGATAATAAAATTACACTTAGAAATTAAAATGCTCTTTCACTTTCTCTCTCCTATTGACTTGCTTAACAATTCTAAAAGATCTCTCTCTCTTACAGACTCATTTAGCCCTTTATATAGGGTAATACATAGTGGATGATGACTAAGCTATCCTTTATTTTTTGGGAATATCCCTTGAAGTGTCATGAGATGCACAAACATTCACTCTCGCGACACTTCTTAACCTCGCCGACTCTCACGTCTTCTTTATGTTACTTTGTCGTTATCCATTGCGTCGTTTACTTTAGCTTCCTGCGACTCCCTCGCGACGCCGTTGTTCACTAATCCCGCGAGCCTTGTATGTTGCGATATTATGATCCTACATATGGCTATACAAAATTCAGAAGTGTTAAAAAAACGGGGAAGTATACAGATATAAAGTCATACTGTGCAATTCCTATGTAGTAAAAGTCCTTATCTTCCAGTTTCAAAGATAATATCACTTACTCAGCAAGTTATTATTAGTACTCAACATCCACGCTACAAAACATTACAAGAAGAAAACAGTAGTCACATGCAAAGTTCTTGATTCAATACATTTACCACTAAAGTTGTACCTTGAATACAGACACAAACCAGGCAAGTAATCACATTAAAAAAGATCTAACAGCAATAACCATACCTTCAATTATAGATCCAAATTTCTCATTATCAATAAGCGGCGAATAAATCATCTTCTCGATCCGCTCAATAAAAATAATTGTTCTTTGTATCAATTGGATCTCGAAATTCAAGTTGATTGTTGTATCGATTGAGAAGAAGAAGAACTTCTAATTGAGAAACTGAAATCAAGTCGATATTAACATCAAAATCAAATTTAATATGGATTTCAGTGAGACATGATGAAATTAGGTTATCCACTTACATTTTTCAATTGGGATCAACTTAGATCGATTCTTCGTAACCTGCAAACTCTATTTTCCATCTACCAAAACCAAGCCAAACCAATTTGATAGATCTGTTGATAGTAATGGAGGACGTGACAGAGGTGGTGGTGCTGGTTGTGATGGAGGCAATCTAGATGGTGGTGGTGATGGGAGCGATGAAGATGGTGGTGATCTCGAGCGATGGAGGCGACATAGTGTTTTCTTCGCGTGAAAATAAAGAAGAAGATAAGAAGGTTAAACAAGGTAATCACATTTCTTATGAAAATTCCAATTATACCCTAAGGGGTATTTGTAAAGTTTTTAAGGGTGTTTTACGAAGACCGTGAAAAGAAGGGTTATTTATCTAATTTCCACTATTTGGAAACTATAATTTGTCTTGACTACAAGATTTGGAGGATTAATATAATATCTCTCATTTATGGAAAGAAAAATGAGGCAATCATTTATTGGAGGAAGAAAATAAAATCATTAGTTGGAAACCAATATATTACCCATATTTTGTATTCCATTTATTTAGTAAATATAATACTAATTAAATGTGAAGATTGTTGAAAGATTTCAGAGACTTGGGTATAAAAGGGGATTTTTCTAGTCTAGTGGAGCAAATAGTTTTAGTTTATTTGTTTTCTTTTCTTCTTCCTTTTTGTAATGGTCGGGTAATCTCTTTACTAGGGCTAAGAGGAAGCCTGATGATGTATATTAGAGAGTTTAATTTATTTTAATAATAATAATTCTCTTGGGTCCTATATTCTCGTTTATCATGATAACAATTCTTTTTTCATGTCCTCGTGCTTGCTTAAAAAAGTCTATATTCGTGTTTAGAGACCAGCATTTTAAGTATTGAGAGTTGTTAGTATTTGAGAATCGAATGGTTATAAAGTTATATTTCCAAGACGTCCGATGTGTCCTAAATCGTCTTGAGTAGTTGTTGAGAGAATATTATTTAAAATAGTTATAATTATCTAATTGCATCATAGTGGTGAAATCTAAACCCTAGGTTTTTCTTCTTATTTATTTATTTATTTTATTAGTTTAATTATTATTTCATATCATATTTTTGGCTTAGTATTTATTAGAAAATTGAGGTAACAACTTTAGTCCCTGTGGAACGAACCCGTATTTTGCATACTATCTCATCGATAGTTGTGCACTTGCGGTGTTGTAATTAATATCCCATCAACATGCAAATCCGTTGCCGGTGTTCTTTGTTTTGGTTTACATATCCTATTATTTCAAACATGATATCAAAAACTATAACATGATAGACAATACAACTATATTGTTATGTTTGAAATCAAGACAGGATAAAAGATATCAACAGATAAATAACTAAAACCATATAAAGACACAATCAAATCACTATAAACCACCCAGATCATTTTACAAAAGTTATAAGAAACTCAACCATATTGTTAACTCCGACAACTATTTTGCATCGGTAAGGCTCTCCATCAGGTGCTCGAGAAAACTTGCAGTCTTTGATAAAGAATATTCCTTTTGGACAAACCATATCCATAGTAATTCGCTAACTAATGTGAAAAAGAACTTACATCAATGAAATATTCGGGTCCATATAGCCATGAATCATGGTTCAATTCTCTTATCAGGTACCATTCATCGTGAATTTCACTATTCAGTTTAGTTCACGGTGAATGGTACCCAGATAAGATTTGCAACTCTAATTGGACCATGATTAATGACCAAGAAGATATATCATACCCCTTTTAATTCTACGCCTGTGTTGCACTGTATAATGAAGAGCTAATGTTGTCATCGAAACATGGTTTCAAACTTACTCGAATTTGAAAACGCGGGGTAACAAAATACACCACCAAGTTTTTTTTTGGCAACCTGTATGGACAAACTTAAATATAATTCCGAGAATTCAACTTAATGAATCTCAATCAAAGAACGATATTCAGAGTTATATCTCTTTCTCTCACAATCAGAAAGTTTACATACAGAGACAAGTCCGTGAACCTGATTTGCGTGTGAGATTACTTGGGTGATTCCAAAGATCAATTTCCAAGTAATCTCAATCAAGTCGTATCCAACAAACAAGGATGGATGTATCTACTTTGATTGATTAATGCACAACATGTGATATTTCAATTATAAAGATAAACAATATAATGCGGAAAAAGAAATAACACAGACACCAGAAATTTTGTTAATGAGGAAATCGCAAATGCAGAAAAATCTCGGGACGTAGTCCAGATTAAACACCAAACTATATTAAGACGCTACAGACACTAACCTACTACCAATTAACTTCAGACTGGAATGTAGTTGAGACCGAATTAAACCCTCACATCAATTCAATTATAGTCACTGTTAGAGCACTGTTCGGTCGAAATCACAAGCATTGCTATCTCAAGCTTGTTGTCAAGTTTAGTTGATCAAAAGTATATACTTGATTTCTAGTCTACTTATATCTATGTCTCGGATTAGGATAGAAGTGTGTAGTTGAGCTTTAGGCTTCACGACGTTCACTAATTGAAGAAGAAGATCTACTGAAGAGCTTGGAGGAACTTCATGAACAAAAGGTATGTGGAGACTAAAACTTATCTATCACTCAGAAGTCTATTCTATTATATCTTCTAATGAGACTAAGTCGTATAGCTATATATACTTTTACATTATACACATTTGATATTTTGAGCCGAGTTTATCTCGTTTATCTATTTCTCGAAATACGTGTTAGAAGTTTTTAGCTTTAGCTAAGTACATCGTGTACTTGAAGAGTTTAGTTGGAGACAATTTATTTGTTGGAAACTAAATATTAAGTCAAAGATGATCGTGGGAAAATTACCTTGAAAATCTTACATGATTTGTGTGAGACAATCATTTGATGTCAACTTGGGAAGTTTCAGATTGATCGATTAATCACTTGAAAATTACCTGAAGCTAGTGGTATGTGTAAGATTACCATTGTTGTCTTCCAAGGATGTTTCAGTGATTAAATGAGAACTTTAGAACGACTACCATGTCTGGATATAATACAGGTTGTATACTTTGTATACTAACTGTGCAAGTCTAGTTCAAGTCCGAAACTATTGTTTGCGAATTGGTTTTTACTGTGAAAAGGTTCGAGCCGTTGTTCGCATACCTTGTTTGCGAACGGCTAGACAAGGACAAGTCCGGAGTTGTTGTTCGCGTACCTTGTTTGAAACGGTTGTACAAAGCCAAAGTCCAGAATCGTTGTTCGCGTACTCAGTTTGCGAACACAGTGGTTAAGTTCTAAAATCGGTAAGTGTGATTTTAATACTCATGAACTCAGGTTCGTTTGAGAACTCAGTTTGCGAACTGAAGTCCCTGAAACTTTAATGTAATAAAGTATGTGAACTAGTTTTACAAACCGTGGCATTATGTTCATGAATTGGTTCTTGTATAAGTACTTTGTACAATTACAAACCAAACCAATTTTGTTTCAAATGGTCCATATATATTTCTATGAGATGATGAACATTTGAAAAACTCTCTTGAAACACATTTATATTCATTTGATTATCTATCATGATTGATTGATCATCATATTTGTTCTAGAAGTGTTAGATAAATATGGCTAAGTTATAAGTGTTAATATAGCTAACTTCGGTTAACTATTATTGAGCCAACAAGGTATACACGTTTGGGTACGGTTCATCTATATCTAAATTTAGGTATATTTCATTTGTGTGTATCAAGCTAATACCATCTTACGGTGGATATTGATTGCTTAATTTATAAGCAGACTTAGCTTGAATCTTAAATCAGGAGTTCATATAACGGTGAATATTAATTGCTTTGTTTCTAAGATATCTTAGCTTTGATTGTAAGCAATCCTGATTTGAAAGACTATATAAGGGAGAACTCTAGCATCTGGAAAACCTAATCCCGATACTTCTGTGTGTTTTAGTTGCAAACTAAAGTCGATTCTCATTTAACCTAGGTTTTCCAAAACCATTATTAGGTTAACGACTTGAAGACTTCATTTGGGATTCGTAAAGCCAGATCCAACTATTTTCTTTGTAGTTGCGCATTCTGATCATACTTGTTCTATCGTATCGAGTTTATCTTCTCTAAGATTCACTCAAGATTCATCTCCGATAGGTAATATATAAAAAGTAATGATGTGAGTTCTTCGTCTCGGAGACTCTTGTGATTCCGCAATAACTTTTTATGTTAATCAGTTAGGTTATTTTGAGGTGACTAATATTTTTAGGCTGCTCTTCGGGAGTATAAGACCGGATTATTAGTTAGTTTCCTGTTCACATTGATTTATATAAAGACGAAAACAAAACCAGAATATACATATCTGTGGGAGACATATTTGTTTATAAGTCTTCGACTTTGGGTCGTAGCAACTCTTAGTTGTGGGTGAGATCAGATAAGGGAATCAAGTGCGCAGAGTCCTTTTGGGATTTAAGAGGCGTAAGGAACGTGATTGTACCTTAATCGGTGTGAGACTTTGTTAGGGCTCAACTACATTCCAGTCAGAAGTTAACTTGTAGTAGGCTAGAGTCTGTAGCGGCTTAATACATTGTGGTGTTCAAAAATTCGGACTAGGTCCCGGGGTTTTTCTGCATTTTCGATTTCCTCGTTAACAAAATTTCTGGTGTTTGTGTTATTATTTTTTTCCGCATTATATTTGTTTATATATAATTGAAATATCACAGGTTTTGCGTATTTCAATAACAGTTGATAAATGCGACCTTGTTTGTTGGATGTAACTTGATTGACACTTGGGCATTGGTCTTTGGTACCGTCTAAGTTATTCTCATATCAATCAGTCTCTCGGATTTCTGTCTAGTTGATTTACTGATTGTATTGAGAAAGAGATAAATCTATTTGATATATTTCTTGATTGAGTCTCACTTTTAAGTTGGTGCTCTCGGAATTATTTGGAGTTTAGTCCATACAGATTGCCGAACGAAATATTGGGTGTGGTTGTTATACCCCCGCGTTTTCAATTGGTATCAGAGCATGCAAACACGCTAATACCTCATAAGTCTTTGTTTGTAGCAATCTGATTATATGGACGAGTCTATCTCTAATAACGTACCAGTTCAGAAATTACCAGATGATTTTCAAAGCTTGGATTCACTGAGAGAATCGTCATATCTAAGTCAATATCTAAACATTCTCTTGATGTAGAAACTGTTGATAACTGGGAAACACACATAGAAGAATAGTTGGATGAACTTTCTGACGAAGGTGACTCAGATATTAATAGAGATGTTGATGAGGAAGTCTCAGAGTATGTTAAGCTATTGGATTTGTCGGAAAAGAAAAAGTTGACAACTTCTCATGTCACACCTTTTCTGACTAATCTCTGTCGCAAAAACAAGAAATTGAGAAGAATTTATCAAGGTCTTTATATATGTTATTCCAGTAACAATTCGATCCTCAAAGATCGTGAGAATGACCTAAATAAAAAATCACTTGAATTTGATAATCTTCGTAAAGATTTCTTTAAGTTGGAAGAAAAACTTGAAGCAACTGAAGCAAGGATTAACTCCCAGCAAACAAGTTTTGATGACAGAGAAAACACTTATCTCGTTCGAGAAAACGCCTTGAGGCTGATTTAACTGCTGCTCTTGATAAAATCAAGATGTTGGAAGATGACTTGAAAAAATTCAATACTATTTCAAGAAAATTAACCACAATGCCAGGAGCAAGTAAAAATCATCGTGATACACGAGGATTGGGCTATAAGGGAATAGATGCTCCAAGTATTAGCAAAGAGGTAAAATTTGTCAAGGCTAGTGATTCTTCTAAACAAAGGTTTCTATTGATGGCAAAAGTGAAATACCTTCACCGGGATTAAGGTTCGAAGGAGCAAAGTATATTAACCTCCAAAACCAAAGACACACATGAACTGGGGTAAGAGCGTTCCTTATATTTGTCATTATTACGGAAATAAATGTCACTGGAAAGAAGATTTCGTTTTTCGTATAAGGAATGAAAAACTTCATGATATTCTTGTTTGGGTGTCAAAAGAAGTGATTAAACCTATATCATATATTAAGGATAACACCCTTGACATTACGGGTTGTGAATGTCCAACCTTTAGGCAAAGGTATCAGTATTGTGATAAACCTAGATTTGCCTATAAATGTCATAAGAAGCCTTTTCATAATCGTAATTATTATCAAAAGGATAACTTTGTAAAGACGAAGACAAGATCTGATGCTTCCAATTGGAGAAAGACTAACTTGCAAAAGAATAGTCAATCCAATTCTCTTCCAAGAATTCTAGAAGAGAGTAATGGGAAAAAGTTTTGGTTGTTCCTAAACGCACTCAGAAGTGGATACCGAAGAAAGTCAATGATGCTTTGAGTGTGAAAAGGAATGATCTCCCAGACAATTCCATGACTATGAAGAAGGCAGTATCCATGATGTTGGAAGCTAAAAAGTTCTTTGGAAAGATGGATTTGGATATGAAAGGTTCTAAAAGCGATCTCTTTCATGATAATCCAAAATTGAAACACAAGAATTGGTGGAAGAAGAAACGAAATAAGCCAAAAACTATAGATGGTGAAAAATACATAGTTGTGGAAAATTATGTTTCAATCACTTTTGATGAGCAAGACATTGTTCACCTCAACACGACTTGATTGTGTTGGAAGTGCATCCTCACCAAGAAATGTCTTGTTATGTATACAGTGAGGGAAGCACAAGAATTGGGGCGCACATATTATGTTGGGTAAGATTTTGAATCTTTGGTAAGGTTTGTAGAATTCGATAGGTGTTGATGGGAGAAAACGATTTGCTAGTTTTTTAGGAAAGTGGAGAGACGACCGTACGGAGAGACCCTCAACCAAGCAAATTGCTTTAACCTTTTGCAAACGGATGCACTTGCAAAGGAAGTGCTTGAATTCGAGAGATCAATTTTTAAAACTCCGGCCTAAACCAAGACAATGGCCATTCCAGAGTCAATTCGGCCACAAGAGAGGATGGGTCGATCTGTAGGAGGGAAGCTGAGAAATGTGTGAGATCAATGGTGATCAAGGATTGTAGGTATGTTGTGTATTCTGCGTGAAGAAATAAGATAAGTTTTGATTGATTGAATTTACTCTGATGAGAGTGATTGCTCAGACGATGAGTTCTTGTTGTCTGTTGTTTTCAATCATGGTTTCAGAGACTTATTTATATTGCAAGAATCGTAGACACCTTAATCCCATGAAGTGTGACAGTTGCTGGAGTCAAAGAGTGGGGAAGTGGAAAATCGTGTTAAAACCCGCTGCTCATCGTGCGGAGACTTGGTTGATTGTCCACCCACTACTTTGCTAACTCCACTAGCGCTTGCACGACTTGCTCACATTCTCATCATGGATGGACACACATGTCGTAGACCGCTAGACCAAAACCCTAGTAGATATCCCCTATGTGACACGATTGATGTCTCGTGATTGTGTAGTCTGCAAGGCAGACGTGTATTTAGTTAGTCAGTTGTTGACTTGATGAGACGATGAGTCTTTGTATTGCTGAGTCGAACATGATTTACAAATGCTCTAGGACTCATGAATTGAACATGTCTGTTGAGACAGAGGTATAATTGTCGAATGAATGTTGATAGTTAAGGTGAGAAAATATTGCTCATTTGATGAATTGTTAAATATTGATAGTTGAACCAATATTTCTAGTCTGAGCAAATGTTGCTCGTTCGATGAATTATTGATAGCGGGACCAAATAAAATATTAATTTAAGAAACTGGCAACTGGTCCGAGTATAATCAATTAAAATATTCATCATGGGATCAACGTAAAATTACTAGTGTTTGAACTGCTCGGAATTATGAGCCTTGGATTTGAAACCCTAATTTTGATCAATTGTTGATCAATTGATGATTTATTGAAAACCAATCACGAAGTAGGAGAAGGACCGGATTCATGGGATGATGGGCCGGCCATGCAGCACCCATATGCTCGAGTGACCCATCACCAAAGTCTCTGAAGACCAGCAGATGAAAGGATGATTAAGTGCTGGTTTAATCATTTATTGAAATAGTGATCGTATGAGCATTAGGTAATAAAACCTAATTATGAAGAAATGAGGGACCGACCAAGGGGTCATGGAACCGGCCCTAGTGGTCTCGGGATCGACTGACGACCGTTTGATGAAATTCCAAGTTGTTTGGAAGAGTTTGAACCTAATGTGAACAAATTAGGTCAAAATGATGAAAATATGTGGGACTTGTCTCGTGCAAGCCAAAGGGCCAACCTTGGTCGGTCAAGGTAATATGCCCATGTCACCATAGTGCCCGTGTCTCAGTCATGAGAATTTTGATATTTTCTAATGCGCGTTTGAGCAACATTTGAGAAAATATGAAGAAATCAGGGTTTTGCTCAAACTGAGGAACTTCATAAGATGAAGGAAATAATAATAATAAAATAAGGAATTACAATGTGTGGGACCGGCCATGGCTAGGGCATGGTCGTCCGGCTAATAAGCCCGGTCCCGTGACACCTTTCCTAATTTTATATTATTTTCATGATGTAAAGGAAATATCATGAAATTAAGGAGTTAGTAGAAACGAAGGAGTTTCCTCAAAACGAATGAGTTTTCATGAGATAAAGGAAATAATAATACTAATAAAAGGAGGGGTCGTAAGGTGTGGGACCGGTCACGGCTAGGGCATAGTCGGTCGGCTAGTGGGCCGGTCCCGTGACACCTTTCCTAATTTTATATTATTTCCTTGATGTGAAGGAAATATCATGAAGCTGAGGAGTTTCCTCATACGAAGGAGTTTTTGCTCAAAATGAAGGAGTTTTCATGAGATCAAGGAAAATAATAAAATAAGATGGGAAGAGACGTGGGACTGGCCACGGCGGCATGTCCGGTCAGCCGGTGGGCCTGGTCCCCTAGGCGCCTCAATTAATATTTATTATTATTATTATTTTCTTCCCTATTTTACATAGATTTCCTCGTTCCTTCGTATTTTTGAATGCTCGTTCGTGCATTCAGGTGCTCGCTAATGCATTATTGCTGAGTATACTTGCACCATTTTCTCGGGGCTTACTCGATAGTGGCTCAGATGCTCGTACGTTGAATATTTATTACTAACCCATGGAATTCTGCTTGGAAGAGCCATGAATTGAAGTAATGAAATATTATGAAGAACGTAAAATATTTTCTAGGAATTCAATCGATGAATCTAGTGACTAGAAATAATTAATTGATGGCTCTATACTAGCACGTTGTCTAGGAGCATTAATTATTCGAGAATTGAGCGATATGAGCTAGTTGAAGCGTCATATATTTATTACGTATAGTCAGGGAAAACATTGTTGCATCCTGAAGACGTTATCGCTCTATACTAGCAAGCAAGTTGTCTACGAGCCGTTCAATCATTAAGATTATATACACATGTCTTTTATAGGTGATACGAACATCTTGTAGAATACTTTGGCTTGTGCCCGTCCGTCGTGCAAGCTTTGGGAAGACTTTCATGCTAACATGTTTTCATGTCCACACTTCTTGATATGAATCATTAGTGCTTGGAGAAGTCCGATCCATAGAGTAACACTTCAGAGAATGGATAGTTGATGAAGTCGGTCATGAGGATGTTGCTCTTGAGACCGTCGTTGATGTTGGATCACGATTGAATTTTCTCCAGAAATTCTTGTTGATGACGATACTATGGTCGGAGTTGCTCCAGAGACTGAAAAGGCTAGAACCATGATTATCGACATAGTCTTTACTCCTCCATCCAGTGAGCCTTTACATTCACGAACTAATTGATGAGTTGAGCGTCCCTAAGATGAGGGAGACCGAGGTTTAACCAAAATTCTCCAGAACCTTTGTGGAAGTGCCTTGTCAGGGAATCGATGTTGTTGCGGAAGATAGCAGCGGCAGTCTCCATTCTGGGTGTGATCGGTGAGGAGAAGAAGTTCCTTAGTCGTGCAAGGTTTACGATGTAGAGAGGTTCCGTTGATGACGTTTCATGGAATCACATCAGGTTGCCATGACTTATTATGCGGAACACATTTATTGAAATTGATCTGAATTGATCTTTTCAACAAGATCAAGTCCCCAAATGTATCCCAGAGGTGTTCATCTGCTTAAATGAAAAATATATGTTGAAGGAGTTTGTGTCATCCATGGAGGAATGACGTTGCATCTGCTTCAGAAGTCATGGGGATAGTGAAGACTTGTAATGACCCGTCCCTCCACCGATACTGTCCCCACTTAGCCATTGTGGTAATCCATCAATGTGAGGTTTTCAACGGGCATCGCTGCGGTAATCCAGCAGAAACTTCTCGGATGGTCACCCATCCCTGGATTACTCCCGCCTGAGCACGCTTAACTGTAGAGTTTTCTGCCAACTATGGAGCAAATTGTGCTGAAAAGGCCTCGGTATAATGTAGATGTTCCTTGCCTCTTGTGAGAGCAGTATCTGGCATAACACCTCAGCATACTCTCCTACACGAGCACAAGCAAACCGTCCCTAGTTGTATCCCAACTAACACCGATATTGTTCCGACTTACCCACTGCGGTTATCCAGCAGTGTGAGATTTTTAACGGAACTATGCGGTCATCCGGAAGAATGACTTCCCAAGAGGTCACCCATCCTGGATTACTCCCTCCCGAGCACGCTTAATCAAGAGTTTTACGCCAACTCGGAGCCAATTGTCTTTGAAAAGGCCTCGGTATAATGTAGACGTTCCTTGCCTCCCGTGAGAGAAGTATCTGGCATAACACCCCAGCATACTATCCCACCCGAGCACAAGCGAACGACCCCTAGTTGTATCCCGACTAACACCGATATTGTTCCCACTTACCCACTGCGGTTAAGCGAACGGCCCCTAGTTGTATCCCGATTAACACCGATATTGTTCCCACTTACCCACTGCGGTTAACCAGCAGTGTGGGATTTTAAACGGCACTACTGCGGATATCCAGCAGCAGCTTCCCGAGAGGTCACCCATCCTGTGACTACTCCCGGCCGAGCACACTTAACTGAGAAGTTTTTTCCCACAACTCAGTCAAGTGAACCCATCAGGCCTCGATATTAGGAAAGGACAAACCATTACCTATATTCAGTCCATCGGCGAACCACTGCCGAAATCGGGGTATTACAATGCCACCACCTTAAATTGGAGTCATCCTCGGCTCCAGAATATATTCGCAAGCCCAGATCCCCGACGTTCCCTGCCCCTCATGAGAAGCACCTGGACCAATCCCGTCTAGCGTACCTTCCCACCCTCGGCAGGTGACCCATCGTCGGCTCTGATACCATTTGTAATGACCCGTCCCACCATCGATACTGTCCCTACTTAGCCACTGCGGTTATCCGGCAGTGCGGGGTTTTCAACGGGCATCGCTGCGGTCATCCAGAAGCAACTTCCCGGATGGTCACCCATCCTTGGATTACTCCCGCCCGAGCACGCTTAACTACGAGTTTTACGCCAACTCGGGAGCCAATTGTCTTTGAAAAGGCCTCGGTATAATGTAGACGTTCCTTGCCTCCCATGAGAGCAGTATCTGGAATAACACCCCAACATACTCTCCCACCCGAGCACAAGCGAACCGTCCCTAGTTGTATCCCAACTAACACCGATATTGTTCTCACTTACCCACTGCGGTCATCCAGCAGTGTGAGATTTTTAACGGCACTACTGCGGTCATCCAGCAGCAGCTTCCCGAGAGGTCACCCATTATTTGACTACTCCCGGCCGAGCACGCTTAACTGAGAAGTTTTTCCCACAACTCAATCAAGTGTACTCATCAGGCCTCGGTATAATGTAGACGTTCCTTGCTCCCTGTGAGACCAGTATCTGGCATAACAGCCCAACATACTCTCCCACCCGACCACAAGCGAACGACCCCTAGTTGTATCCCAACTAACACCGATATTGTTCCCACTTACCCACTGCAGTTAACCAGTGGGTTAACCGGCAGTGTGGGATTTTAAAAGGCACTACCGCGGATATTCAGCAGTAGCTTCCCGAAAGGTCACCCATCTTGTGACTACTCCCGGCCGAGCACACTTAACTGAGAAGTTTTTTTCCCACAACTCAGTCAAGTGAACCCATCAGGCCTCAGTATTAGGAAAGGACAAACCATTACCTATATTCCAGTCCATCGGCGAACCACTGCCGAAATCGGGGTATTACAAACATAGGAAGGATTGCCAGCAACATTCTTTTTAGAGCGATCATATGTTGGTTCCCTTGATAACTGATCTGTAAGAACTTTCAAAAGGGCGAACACCTCGTTCTGTATCTTGACAATTTACGCTTGATTTTTTACTACATCATTTAGGATTTTCATCAAATCAGCAATGGTGGTTTAGCTTTGAGCGTTCATAGCCTCTGTGGGAGCTTGACCAGGCCAACCGAGTTTATTAGTAATTGGAAGAAATTCGCCAGTACTAGGAGATAATAAATTGAGATTGGATGTTTCTGAGACCTCCCCATATTCGACCATCTTTGATGAAATTGTGAGTTGCAACCGAGAGAATGATCTCCTTCTGTGGTTGCCAATATGTTGATGGGAGAAAACGATTTGCTGGTTTTTTAGGAAAGTGGAGAGATGACCGTACGTAGGAGACCCTCAACCGAGCAAATTGCTTTAACCTTTTGCAAACAGATGCACTGCAAAGGGAGTGCTTGAAACCGAGCAAATTGCTTTAACCAAGAAAATGGTCGTTCCAGAGTCAATTCGGTCACAAGAGAGGATGGGTCGATATGTAGGAGGGAATCTGAGAAATGTGTGTGATCAAGGATTGTAGGTGTGTTGTGTAATCTGCGTGAAAAAATAAGATAAGTTCTGATTGATTGAATTTACTCTGTTGAGAGTGATTGCTCATATGATGAGTTCTTGTTGTCTGTTGTTTTCAATCATGGTTTCAGAGACTTATTTATATTGCAAGAATCGTAGACACCTTGATCCCATGAAGTGTGACAGTTGCTGGAGTCAAAGAGTGGGGAAGTGGGAAATCGTGTTAAAACCAGTTGCTCGTGCGGAGACTTGGTTGATTGTCCACCCACTACTTTGCTAACTCCTCTAAATGCTTGCACGACTTGCTCACATTCTCATCATGGATGGACACACGTGTCGTAGACCGCCAGACCAAAACCCTAGTTGATATCCCCCATGTGACACAATTGATGTCTCGTGATTGTGGAGTCTGCAATGCATACGTGTATTTAGTTAGTCAGTTGTTGACTTGATGAGACGATGAGTCTTTGTATTGCTGAGTCGAACATGATTTACGAATGTTCTAGGACTCATGAATTGAACATGTCTGTTGAGACAGAGGTATAATTGTCGAATGAATGTTGATAGTTAAGGTGAGCAAATATTGCTCATTCGATGAATTGTTGAATATTGATAGTGGAACCAATATTTCTAGTCTGAGCAAATGTTTCTCATCTGAGCAAATGTTGCTCGTTCGATGAATTATTGATAGCGGGACCAAATAAAATATTAATTTAAGATACTGGCAACTGGTCCGAGTATAATCAATTAAAATTTTGATCACGGGATCAATGTAAAATTATTAGTGTTTGAACCTGCTCGGAATTATGAGCCTTGGATTCGAAACCTAATTTCGATCAATTGATGATTTATTGAAAACCAATCACGGAGTGGGAGAAGGACCGGCTACATGGGATGATGGGCCGGCCATGCAGCACCCAGATGCTCGAGTGAGCCATCACCAAAGTCTCTGAAGACCAGTAGATGAAAGGATGATTAAATGGTGGTTTAATCATTTATTGAAATAATGCTCGTATGAGCATTAGGTAATAAAACCTAATTATGAAGAAATGAGGGACCGACCAAGGGGTCATGGAACCGGCCCTAGTGGTCACGGGATCGACTGACGACCGTTTGATGAAATTCCAAGTTGTCCGGAAGAGTTTGAACCTAAGGTGAACAAATTAGGTCAAAATGATGAAAATATGTGGGACTGGTCTCGTGCAAGCCAAAGGGCCAACCTTGGTCAATCAAGGTAATATGCCCATGTCACCATAGTGTTCGTGTCTCAATTCTGAGAATTTTGATATTTTCTGATGCGCGTTTGAGAAACATTTGAGAAAATATGCAGAAATCAGGGTTTTGCTCAAATTGAGGAACTTCATAAGATGAAGGAAATAATAATAATAATAAAATAAGGAATTACAAGGTGTGGGACCGGCCATGGCTAGGGCATGGTCGGACGGCTAATAAGCCCGGTCCCGTGATACCTTTCCTAATTTTATATTATTTTCATGATGTGAAGGAAATATCATGAAATTAAGGAGTTTGTTGAAACGAATGAGTTTCCTCAAAACGAAGGAGTTTCCATGAGATGAAGAAAATAATAATAATAATAAAATGAGGGGTCGTAAGGTGTGGGCCCGGTCACGGCTAGGGCATAGCCGGTCGGCTAGTGGCCGGTCCCGTGACACCTTTCCTAATTTTATATTATTTCCTTGATTTGAAGGAAATATCATGAAGCTGAGGAGTATCCTTATACGAAGGAGTTTTTGCTCAAAATGAAAGAGTTTTCATGAGATCAAGGAAAATAATAAAATAAGATAAAATATGGGAAGAGACGTGGGACTGGCCACGGCGGCATGTCCGGTCTGTCGGTGGGCCCGGTCCCCTAGGCGCCTCAATTAATATTTTATTATTATTATTTTCTTTCCTATTTTACATAGGTTTCCTCGTTCCTTCGTATTTTTGAATGCTCGTTCGTGCATTCAGGTGCTCGCTAATGCATTATTGCTGAGTATACTTGCACCATTTTCTCGGGGCTTACTCGATAGTGGCTCAGATGCTCGTACGTTGAATATTTATTACTAACCCATGGAATTCTGCTGGGAAGAGCCATGAATTGAAGTAATGAAATATTATGAAGAACGTAGAATATTTTCTAGGAATTCAATCGATGAATCTAGTGACTAGAAATAAGTAAATGATGGCTCTATACTAGCACGTTGTCTAGGAGCATTAATTATTCGAGAATTGAGCGATATGATCTAGTCATATTTACTACGTATAGTCAGGGAAAACATTGTTGCATCTTGAAGATGTTATCACTCTATACTAGCAGGCAAGCTGTCTAGGAGCCGTCCAATCATTAAGATTATATACACATGTGTTTTATATTGTCAGGGAAAACATTGTTACATCCTGAAGACATTATCGCTCTATACTAGCAGGAAAGCTGTCTAGGAGTCGTCCAATCGTTAGATTCTATATAAAAGTGATTACTGAAATTGTTCTTTATTAGTGAAATGTGTCGTGGCCTCAATTGAGAGATTGCATATTCATGTATGCTCTGAGAGGCAATATACTCAGTCAGAGGTTCTTGTGGCATGAGTTTTCATTCTTTATTGTGAGATATGAGCCTCAATACTCATCTGATTACTGGATCAGGAATATGTAAGATTATGGTTTTATGATTTTAGCCTTTGTCGAAAATCCACCATCAACGATAGGATTCCTTTAAAAAATGTATGACTATAAACTTGGGCAAGATTTATGTTTTTATTATTTGCTTAAAGTACTTATAATGATCCATGTACCTTGTGTATCGTTCATGTCTACCTAACTTGATTTGTGTTTAAGGTTCCTAAATGTTTAGGTTTGAAAATAGTAGTTCGAGATGTTTGGACTTCATGTTACACATACCAGGTATGCATACCATCATTTAAAATTAAAATCCAGGGGCTTCCATTCGCGAAAACCGTTTGCGAACAACTGCAGTTCACGAAATTCAAATACACCCGTTTGCGAACTGGCTGATGCGTGTCGTAGGTGCAATCAAATTAATATCTTATTTCCACTCAATTAAAAATAATATAATGGAAGTCAAGTTCGTTCCCACGAAGAGCAGGGAGATTTAGTTGTCAAAAAGTGTCACAATGGGGGTTTGTTTTTGATTTAAAGTAAATAACAAAGCAATTGAAAGTAATAAAGTTTGCAAGCAATGGAGAGAAATATGATTTGGGAATCCTTCTTCGTTACTAAACCGTCATCAAGTTATTATATTCATCCATTAATACAATTAATCACAAATTATTACCAACCGTGGAATAACAGCTAGCTCAGTGATATCCCCTAAATTCCTTAAATCACAGGGTACGGAAGCTCTCCAATACCAGATTCTATTCTTCGAAACCACCTAGTAGTAGCTCACTCAAGGCGTAATTTTTCCGAATGCTTTATCTTTTGTGAATTATAGATTGATCCTAATAGTTAGACTCTTAGCTCAAGGTCCACTTTCTAGTGCTGTTTATACACACAATCGCTATACAGAATCCCTATGCAAGGTCTTGTGTTCTCTACTTTTGTATGAATTATTCGACTATTACTTATCTCCTAACTCAATACTAGCATTTGATTGAATAAACAAATTAATTCAGTTGGCCACCTAAACAATCTATCAATCAATCATAAATATTCTAATTAGTATAAACAATCAATAATCATGTGAAGAACTTCAAAATAGATTTATATAATAACTCAAATCATGTCTAGAACTTAGAATTCATCCCCAATCACTAAGAAGTTTAGCTACTCATGGTACTAACAAAACCCATGAGTTTCATATGATAAAATAGAAAAGAAATAATTACGGTGATGGAAATAGCTCCAAACCCTAGCTTTTCTTCTCTTGAGTTCTCCTCTCCAAAACTTGATAAAAGATTATGAGATATCTCCAAAAATATTAGAAGTTCTCTTAAATAGGTATCCAAGTTGTTGTCGTACCCGTGCGCCAAAAATCCCGGTCGAATGGTTGCCAAAACTCGCCAATATTCCCAAAACAAGCTCACGTCCAAGTCATGGTCGCGCAAAGAAGTTGTGTAAGCAGCTAATGGGCTGACTAGACGAACAGAAGCCCATCCCATTTCCTTATCAATTTTCACGACAAAATTCTTCTCTTCCATTTCTCGAGCTTGCTTTCGGACTAATTTCCCTTCCGTAACCTTCCCTGTGATTGCATTCGGTTTGAAAGTTTATACCGTAAGTCCCCCTGTTGTTACATACGGTGGAGTCTTCTATCCGTAACTTCACCTGCGATATTCTGCGGACCCTGAAGTTGTATACGGTTTGAATAACACACCGTAAGTTAAACTGACATTCCCTGAGATTGTGTACGGACGGGAAACAACACCGTAGGTGCGCCTGAGTTCCGCTACGGTGGGAAAATCCCTCCGTAAGCTTCCCTGAACTTCTTATACTCTTTTCCTTCATTCACTCTTCTCCCTGTCGAGCACAGATTCCTACTCCTCCGTTGTCATTCAAACATCCGAAAGCATCATCAGTTACAACCACCTCCTCGAGCTATCTTGCAATTCTCGCTCGAATCTCAACTGCCATCATCAGTGATAACCAAATGCAACTCTTCCAATCATCAACAACATCATTCCCTATAGAGCTCAACCTTCGCCGATACTGGCAGCCACTGCCAAGCTTCATCTTTGTCTCATCACTTCCCCTGTTTTACTCGGAAACCAACAAATACTCAGTAGAGTTCACTTCTCGTCAATACTACCAGCCAACCTACTAACTGCAACATACTCTCCATCGTTTTCTGCATCGCTGCCAGCTGCAGCGACCAAAGCTCAACTCTGTCTTCTTCTCTGTATTTTCATCTCGGGATGAACTCCATCGTAACCACAGCCAGCTTCTCATCCATTAATAGCATCTCCATCTTTCATTCTTGTCTGCCAGTGCCTTCTTATCGAAACATCATATTCTCCATCGTGAGCCTCATCAATGCTGCTATCTCGATCGAACTGACAGCAACTAGTGACACTGAATATATCTCCCTGACTTCTCGAGCTCTATATTGCTCTATCAACACAGTTCAACTCCATTGTTATCATCGATTCATCCCTGCAAGTGCCAAGCTCCATCAATCGCTATATCTCCCAAACTCAGGCATCATTGTGCTCAACAACGTCCTATGGTTCAGCTCCATCACGTCACTGACCTGTGTCGAGTGAGTTCTTCTCTGTCTTCGTGATCAATAGCATTCTTCCTACGTAATTCGACCACAATCACTGCCATCAACAGCGGGCGACAATCAAAGCCCCATTCTTCACAACAACTCAGCTCTCATCACCACAATCAAATAATATCAGCAGCGTCCATCAAGATCGATCAACAGCATCAGATTCGATCCCTGGCATCAATCTCAGCAGCATCACCATCACTGCCATGTTCTTCCATCGAGCAACGGACTTCCTATCGCTGGCAATGGCAGTAAGAACTAATGTTGTTCGTGCATGGAAATAAAGAAGATGAAGTGACCGTTCAACTTCTTCCATGAGTCTTGTCTGCCCTGAGTAATAAGGACGGATGCCCTTATAAATTCTGTGCCTACACAATTTCACAACTTTTCTTTGCTTCAACCACCCATAAAATCTTCATACGACGTCGGAATGACTCCATTCTTTCGCCATTTGTTTCGTCTTTTCGTCATCTTCGAGATGATATCAAGAACTCCTCAATTTGGATGAGTTTCACTTGGTCTTTGGCCCTTCTCAGCTTGCGGCTAACTTCTTTTATTGCACAAATATGTGCCAATTCGCTTCTTTTGGATGATTCACCTAGCAAAACATAAATAAGAGAAAACAAGAGTAATATACAATAATTTGCAAGAATATATAGCAATTACTAGCATGGATTCAACACTAAATATATGCAAAATATGCACTTAACAAATTCCCCCACACTTGGCTTTTGCTAGTCCTCGAGCAAACTATCTAAAATACAACAACTCCATGTCGCCGAGGATATGGTTACTCTTAGCATGAATAACAAGCCTTTAAACCCCTAGGTGTCCCTAGTGGACGAGTTATAGTCTCGTGAGGGCTTACGAGAGGTATACCCACAAAACCTACTCCAACTTCAAAGCGTTCCAGCTTCCCAAGCATCCAAAGAGCTATGAGGACATAGAGTTTCGCATGCTAGTAATAAGAAGTTAGAAATACCAAAGAACATATTCATTCTTAAATCTTGAGTGAGAAATAACCACACCATAATGAGAGAATGCGTGTTTGAGAGCGATCAATAAGCATTTCGCCTCGACTTCGCCTCACTTAAAAGGATTTTATGATAATTGCACTCAATAAGACGGCTTTTTATGGGTCTCACATGTGTGCAGGTAGGAATGAAGAGAGAATCCTACACACGTTGAATGGTGGGAAGGAAACCTTCCGAAGTATTTCGGAGACTCCACAAAATCGTGGAAATTAAAGATATTTTTCGATGATCTCTACGAAAGGATATCAACCATTATAGCAAGGATGAGAGTACTTACCACCTTCACATCCGATTGCAATGATGAAAGCACCACTCTCACAAACATCCAATAGAAACGTCTTCCTTTTGCTCGTCTTCTTCATCTTCTTGGTCTTCGTCTTCGGTCTTCAACTGTTGATGATAAACTCTTGAACTTATAGAACTTAGACAATTTGTACTATTTTCCTCAATTTCCTCGTTGCTTGAAAATTCTTTATATATTTTTCTTCCACACGGCCTTATTGAACAAATAACAACCTAAATGCAAATCTCATTTTATATATATATATTTATTTATTTTTTCATGTTTTTTTTTTTAAGAGAGATTGCAACTAAAACAATAAATATGAAATAAAATTAACATGGCCATGAAAGAAGTACGTTACCACTTTGATCTTCACAACTTGTAATGCCTTCGTATCATAAACTTCAATAACTCTCATCTTTTGATTTTATTCGCTCTTGTAATAAGTCTTCATACTTAGATATAGAATTCCGCTCTTTATGTGTAAGTCTTCAAAATGTATATAAAAATCTGCTCATGTATATGTTGCTTTACTTGAATATGAAATTTCGCTCTTCCTTGTATTGTTGCTTGTAAACCTCAAACGTCTTCAACTTTCCTTGTAACTTTTGATGTCGCTCCACTTGTTGATGATGATGGTGTTTCTATGGATCTGTTGTTGTCGAGAGAGAGAATGGTGCTAACTGCAAATCAAACTACAAGAAGGTGGTTTTCGTCTATAGACGTCACCCTTATGATTGACAAAATTAGCACTCAAGAGATTAAAAATAGTGCTTCTATTGGTGGGAGGTTGGGTAGCTCACCATTCTACCCGGAATTAACGTACGGTGACACACACTCAAAAGAAAGCTCTTTAGTCAGCTACAAAGAAAATTTGGTCTGGTGCCTTGGTTGATATGAAAATGGGTAGTCTCCACTAATGATTGATCAGCAACTCTAATAATGCATTTCTCTCTGCTCCTAATTTGCATCACCGGCATGATTAATCCATTATTTAACACTCCAATTCGTAAGAAATCCGAATGTAGTTCCCTAACACTTCCAAGTTCAGTTATGTCGGTCAGAATCTCTATGTAAACATACCTAGAAGTATGCTAGTGACTCTAAAATCTCTACAAGTTAGTGGTTTTATTCAAATATATACAAAGATATTGAAAAATCTATATGCAAAATGCTCCCCCACACTTAAACTTCACATTGTCCTCAATGTGTAAAACCGAAAGTTCTGAATTCTGACGTAACAGCAGATAAAACGCAAAAACTGTGCAAATTGGTAATGAATTTGGAAAAACTCCATTTCACAAAAGTTGTTCATCTACGTGTTTTCTACAAAGTATCAAAAGGGCACAGTGTTTCAATAAACGGTCTGACAGTTATGGTTTCTGGACTGAACTACGCGCAGTCTGAAGTTTTCTGACGAAAAAGTATTCGTCCATAATTTCTTCTAAAATAGATTCCGGACTCAATGAAATTAAACATGGGGATGCAAATATGATATGAAAACAATAAAAAACAAAAATAGAAGGGTTTAAGATACAAAACCTATGGGTTGCCTCCCATTTAGCGCTTGGTTTAAAGTCGTCAGCCCGACTTGGCATTCTCCTTACTACTCCTCCAGAGGGAGTAAATCGCGAAGCTCTATCTCGTCCACATTCACATAAGCGATGTTTTCATAGTATGGCTTCAATCTATGGCCGTTGACCTTAGAAGTAGTCCCATCTCTAAGACTAGTGATATCAACTGCACCATGAGAATAACCATTAGTAACAACATATGGTCCAATCCATCTGGACCTTAGCTTACCAGGAAATAGCTTAAGACGAGAATGAAATAAAAGAAATTTCTGTCCCACAACAAAATTCTTTCGAGAAATCATCTTGTCATGGAAAAGCTTAGTCTTTTCCTTATATATACGAGAACTCTCGTAAGCATCATTACGTATCTCCTCTAGCTCATTCATTTGTAGTTGCCTATGTTTCCCCGCTTTGTCATACTCCATGTTGCACATCTTTACCGCCCATAAAGCCTTATGCTCAAGTTCAACTGGGAGGTGACAAGCTTTGCCATAAACCAACCGATATGGAGACATACCAATCGGTATCTTGTATGCTGTTCTATACGCCCAAAGTGCATCGTTGAGTCTATAACTCCAATCCCTCCGTGTAGTGTTAACGGTTTTCTCAAGGATGGACTTAATCTCACGATTTGAAATTTCAGCTTGCCCACTAGTTTGTGGGTGATACGGCGTACCAATCTTGTGTGTAATGTTGTACTTCTTGAGGAGAGCATGGAAGGATTTCTTGAAGTGCGAGCCTCCATCACTGATAACCACTCTTGGTGTACCATGTCTAGAGAAAATATATTCCTTCACAAACTCACAAACAACTTGAGAATCATTAGTAGGGGTGGCTTTAGCTTCCACCCATTTAGAAACATAATCCACGGCAAGAAGTATATAAAATTTTCCATTCGAGTTAACAAAAGGACCCATAAAATCAATGCCCCACACATCAAAAATCTCTCGGTGAGAATAGGATTGAGTGGCATTTGATTTCGAGCACCTAGATTAGGTTCGTTGACATCTATCACAAGATTTGCAAAAAACATATGCATCCTCAAATAGGGTAGGCCAATAAAAGCCACTCTCAAGGACTTTGAGAGAGCGAGTGCGTTTTGCACCAAAGTGACCACCACAAGCATAAGAATGACAAAAGATAGAATTGACCGAAATTCGAGTTTGGTACGCACATGCGGATAATTTGATCAGCACCATATTTCCACAAGTAGGGTTCATCCCACACATCTGCTTGGCTATTTTCTTAAGCTTTAGCTTTTGAAAAGTAGACATTGTACTAGGTACTTGCCTTGTAACCAAATAGTTCACTATATCAGCATACCAAGGTGTTGAATCTTCAATTGAGAAAAGTTGTTCGTCTGGAAAAACGATCCTGTAAGGGAAGTTCTTCTTCGGAGACAACAATTCTACTAAGATGATCAAGAATCTGTATTCTCAACACCTTTCTTATCTCGATTTCCATATTGAATTCTTGCGGCAGAAAAGAATCCAACGTATGAGTCTTGGCTTAGCCTCCTTCTTTTTCAATAGATATCGTAGTGATGCATGATCAGAATATACAATCACATTGGTACCCACCAAATAAGCTCTAAATTTTTCTAATGCAAATACTATAGCCAACAACTCCTTCTCAGTAGTGGAATAGTTGATTTGAGCATCATTTAGGGTCCGTGATGCATAATAAATCACATGTGACCTCTTGTCTACTTTTTGACCCAAAACGACTCGATTGCATAATCACTTGCATCACACATTAACTCGAACGGCAAACTCCAGTCGGGTGACTTAATAATTGGTGCGGTAGTCAACAATTCCTTCAATTTATTAAAGGCATCCTTGCACTCACGGTCGAAGTTAAAGGCAACCTCCTTTTGCAACAATTTGCACATCGGCATTGAGATTTTGGAGAAATCTTTGATAAACCTCCTATAAAAACCTGCATGACCAAGAAACGAGCGAATTCCCCTCACCGAAGTGGGGTATTGTAAGTTCCTAATCAAGTCTATCTTTGCCTTGTCTACCTCGAGCCCTTGAGAGGACACGATGTGGCCAAGTACAATTCCATGGTCTACCATAAAGTGGCAATTCTCCCAGTTTAAAACAAGATTAGTGTCTATGCATCTTTTAAGCACAAGTTCAAGATTATTTAAACAAATATCAAATGAATCACCATAAACACTGAAGTCGTCCATAAATACCTCAATGATGTTTTCCACGTAATCAGAAAATATACTAACCATACATCTCGAAAAGTGGCGGGCGCATTGCAAAGACCAAATGGCATTCTTCTATATGCGAATGTACCAGAAAGGACAAGTGAAAGTAGTCTTCTCTTGATCCTCCGGTGCAATAAAAATTTGATTGTAGCCCGAATAACCATCCAAAAAGCAATAATATGAATGTCCCGCTAACCTCTCTAACATCGATCAATGAAAGGCAAAGGAAAGTGATCCTTGCGGGTTGCTGCCGAATTGAGCTTTTAGCGTAGTCTATGCACACTCGCCATCCTGCTTGAACTCTTGTAGGAACAAGTTCATCATCTTGATTTTTAACAACAAAGTGACACCTGATTTCTTAGGCACCACTTGCACTTTGGACTAACCCATTTCTTTGTCGAAATTGGGTAAATCACCCCACACTTAGTAATTTGAGGATCTCTTTCTTCACGACCTCCATCATTGGGGGTTAGGCCTACGCCCGAGCATCACGTGCTGGCTTGATATCATCTTCCATAAGGATTCTATGCATGCACATGGATGGACTAATGCCTTTGATGTCAGCAATTGTCCAACTAATAGCCGTTTTGTGCTCTTTCGAGAACCCTAAGGAGGCGTTCTTCCCGTATTCTTTGTGAGATTCTTTGCAATAATGACTGGAATCTCTTCCCCATCACCCAAGTAAGCGTACTTTAAGTGATCAGGTAGAGGTTTAAGCTCTAATTTAGGTGCCTGCACAACAGAAGGTAAAGGAACTTCATCAGTTACAGGTAAAGAGATATATGAAATATTACCTCTTCTAACTCCTTGTGATGCCGTTAAAGCACCACATGTCTCAACAAACTCCTTGGGAATATCAACGTCCAAGTTAGGCATGCCATGGACGTCCAAATCAATGCTATTTTGTAGCACAGATTCAAGTTCATCTTCTCTATTCAAATCAAACATCTGTTGTGCTAACGAACTAATAACATCAATAGAAAATGCGGAGTGGATATCACTTGGATAACGCATGGCTTCAAAAATATTGAAGCGTATAACCTCTTTGTCAAACTCCATAGTGAGTGTCCCAGTATCACAATCAATCTTCGTCTTAGCAGTCTTCATAAATGGTCTCCCAAGAAGTAATGAAGTAGATGAACAATTGTCCCCATCCTGCATATCCACAACAAAGAAATCAACCGGAAAGATTAGTTCATTCACTTGCACTAACACGTCTTCCAAGAGTCCCTTAGGATATATGTTAGACTTATTAGCTAATTGAATGATAATCCATGTCTCCTTTAAAGGTCCCAGATTCAATGAATCATAAACATCGGCTGACATCACGCTTATGGAAGCTCCCAAATCAAGCAAAGCACGCTCGAACCATTTTTCACCAATAGTAACTGGCACTGTAAAACCACCAGGATCTTTACACTTTGCAGGCATCTTCTTTAGCAACATAGCTGAAGCACTTTCTCCCACCTGAGTGATCTCGTTAGAAATCAACCTCTCCTTCCTTGTACACAAATCCTTCAAAACTTTGGCATACCTGGGTACCGTTCTGATGGCCTCAATAAATGGAATGTTGATATGCACCTTGCTGAAAATATCCATAATCTCCTTGTCTAGAGCTTGCTTCTTTGACTTGGCAAAACGACTAGGAAAAGGAGGTGGTGTGGTAAAAGTAGGAACTGTGTCCTTAGGTTGGCCAATTGAGGTTGGCTTTTCCTTTGGAACGGTTTCCACCTCTACTTCCTCTTCCAAGTCGTGACTAACCTTTTCTTGTTGTTTTGGCTCTTGGTTTGCTTCCCACTTCTTAGAGTCACGGCATTGACGTTCGCTCTTGGATTCACAAAAGGTTGTGATGGCAACTTTGCTTTGAATTCTCGTGCTTTTATTTCATTCATGTCTGTAGCCAATTGTCCCATTTGAAGTTGCAAGTCCTTTATAGCCATGTCTTGTTTCTGCAGGATTGTATCTTGACGCTGAGCATTGGCATCTTGCTTTTGCATCATCATTTTCATCATCTCCTCTAAACTGGAACTCAGAGTCTGTTGTTGATGCTGAGTTGGAGGTTGTGGTCGGAACCGTGGTTGTTGAAAACCACTCTGTCGCCCATAAGGATTAGGAGCTGCAGCTTGCTGATTTGCATAACTGAAATTTGGGTGATCTTTCCCACCTGGATTATAAGTATTAGAATAGGGATCATCTTGGCCTCGATTAGGAAACACAAAGCATTCACTGTTCGGACTCTTCTTCATAAGAAGGAATAATCACTGCTTTGCCATTCGTTGTACTACCTTTTCTATGTTGTTCATCCGTTGCTCTTTCGTGTCGAGACTCTCCCATCTCGCTAACTCTTCTGACATTAGAGTTGTTTCTGGTGTAGAATTGTTGAGCATTAGAAGCCATACTCTCAATCAAACTGGTTGCCTGCGAAATTGTCTTCTCAGTAAGTGAACCACCGGCAGCCGCATCAATCAAATTCCTCTGTTCTGGAAGTAATCCTTCGTAGAAGTATTGAATGATAAGTATTGAGGATATATTATGGTGTGGGCAGCTTGCCAACAACTTCTTATACCTCTCCCAATATTCATATAGAGACTCCCCGGACATCTGTAGAATGCCGCTAATCTCCTTCCGAACGGATGCCGCTTTGGAAGCAGGAAAATATTTCTCCAGAAATAGCTTTTTCATCCGAGTCCATGTTGTAACACTCCCGGAGGAAGACAATACAACCATTCTTCTCGCTAAGTCTATCAATGAGAACGGGAAGGCTTGTAGCATAGCCATATCTCGCTGCGGTTACATGCCTCGAGACTTGTCATCGTGTTATGGAACTGTTGAAGGTGTCGATTTGGATTTTCACCTGGATGTCCCTTGAACTTTGGTAGATGATGAAGTAGATTCGACTTCAGCTCCACTGGGTTAGTGATTGCAATGCACAGTGGTTGCGAATCTAAGCATGGAGACGTCAACTCTCTTAAATTCCTCTCCGGAGGTGGAGGATCTCTCTCGTCGTCTGTATTAACCATCTCTTCTGTAGAGGGTTCTTGTTGCGACTGTGGACGTGCTTGTAGTACCGTTCCCTTGCGAGTTTGAATTCCGCACCTTGGGTAATTCCAATCCTTTGATGCCAGAGATTAAGTACCTGAAACAAAATTCTCAAAAAGCTAAATCAAAAACTAAAAATAAGACAAAAAAAAAGAAATAACAACTAAAGCTACCGACTGCTCCCCAGCAGCGGCGCCAAAATTTGATGCGTGTCGTAGGTGCAATCAAATTAATATCTTATTTCCACTCAATTAAAAATAATATAATGGAAGTCAAGTTCGTTCCCACGAAGAGCAGGGAGATTTAGTTGTCAAAAAGTGTCACAATGGGGGTTTGTTTTTGATTTAAAGTAAATAACAAAGCAATTGAAAGTAATAAAGTTTGCAAGCAATGGAGAGAAATATGATTATGGAATCCTTCTTCGTTACTAAACCGTCATCAAGTTATTATATTCATCCATTAATACAATTAATCACAAATTATTACCAACCGTGGAATAACAACTAGCTCGGTGCTATCCCCTAAATTCCTTAAATCTTGGGTACGGAAGCTCTCCAATACCAGATTCTATTCTTCAAAACCACCTAGTAGTAGCTCACTCAAGGCGTAATTTTTCCGAATGCTTTATCTTTTGTGAATTATAGATTGATCCTAATAGTTAGACTCTTAGCTCAAGGTCCACTTTCTAGTCTTTGTTTATACACACAATCGCTATCTGAGAATCCCTATGCAAGGTCTTGTGTTCTCTACTTTTGTATGAATTATTCGACTATTACTTATCTCCTAACTCAATACTAGCATTTGATTGAATCAACAAATTAATTCAGTTGGCCACCTAAATAATCTATCAATCAATCATAAATATTCTAATTAGTATAAACAATCAATAATCATGTGAAGAACTTCAAAATAGATTTATATAATAACTCAAATCATGTCTAGAACTTAGAATTCATCCCCAGTCACTAAGAAGTTTAGCTACTCATGGTACTAACAAAACCCATGAGTTTCATATGATAAAATAGAAAAGAAATAATTACGGTGATGGAAATAGCTCCAAACCCTATCTTTTCTTCTCTTGAGTTCTCCTCTCCAAAACTTGATAAAAGATTATGAGATATCTCCAAAAATATTAGAAGTTCTCTTAAATAGGTATCCAAGTTGTTGTCGTACCCGTGCACCAAAAATCCCGGCGAATGGTTGCCAAAACTCGCCAATATTCCCAAAACAAGCTCACGTCCAAGTCATGGTCGCGCAAAGAAGTTGTGTAAGCAGCTAATGGGCTGACTAGACGAACAGAAGCCCAACCCATTTCCTTATCAATTTTCACGACAAAATTCTTCTCTTCCATTTCTCGAGCTTGCTTTCGGACTAATTTCCCTTCCATAACCTTCCCTGTGATTGCATTCGGTTTGAAAGTTTATACCGTAAGTCCCCCTGTTGTTACATACGGTGGAGTCTTCTATCCGTAACTTCGCTGCGATATTCTCACGGACCCTGAAGTTGTATACGGTTTGAATAACACACCGTAAGTTAAACTGACATTCCCTGATATTGTGTACGGACGGGAAACAACACCGTATGTGCGCCTGAGTTCCGCTACGGTGGGAAAATCCCTCCGTAAGCTTCCCTGAACTTCTTATACTCTTTTCCTTCATTCACTCTTCTCCTTGTCGAGCACAGATTCCTACTCCTCCGTTGTCATTCAAACATCCGAAAGCATCATCAGTTACAACCACCTCCTCGAGCTATCTTGCAATTACTGCTCGAATCTCAACTGCCATCATCAGTGATAACCAAATGCAACTCTTCCAATCATCAACAACATCATTCCCTATAGAGCTCAACCTTCGCCGATACTGGCAGCCACTGCCAAGCTTCATCTTTGTCTCATCACTTCCCCTGTTTTACTCGGAAACCAACAAATACTCAGTAGAGTTCACTTCTCGTCAATACTACCAGCCAACCTACTAACTGCAACATACTCTCCATCGTTTTCGCATGCGCATCTGCCAGTGCAACGACCAAAGCTCAACTCTGTCTTCTTCTCTGTATTTTCATCTCGGGATGAACTCCATCGTAACCACAGCCAGCTCCTCATCCATTAATAGCATCTCCATCTTTCATTCTTGTCTGCCAGTGCCTTCTTATCGAAACATCATATTCTCCATCGTGAGCCTCATCAATGCCGCTATCTCGATGTCGGGCGACAAAAGAACTAGTGACACCGAATATATCTCCCACGACTTCTCGAGCTCTATATTGCTCTATCAACACGAGTTCAACTCCATTGTTATCATCGATTCATCCCCGCAAGTGCCAAGCTCCATCAATCGCTATATCTCCCAAACTCGGGCATCATTGTGCTCAACAACGCCCTATGGTTCATCTCCATCACGTCGGCGACACGGTGTCGAGTGAGTTCTTCTCTGTCTTCGTGATCAATAGCATTCTTCCTACGTAATTCGACCACAATCACTGCCATCAACAGCGGGCGACAATCAAAGCCCCATTCTTCACAACAACTCAGCTCTCATCACCACAATCAAATAATATCAGCAGCGTCCATCAAGATCGATCAACAGCATCAGATTCGATCCCTGGCATCAATCTCAGCAGCATCACCATCACTGCCATGTTCTTCCATCGAGCAACGGACTTCCTATCGCTGGCAATGGCAGTAAGAACTAATGTTGTTCGTGCATGGAAATAAAGAAGATGAAGTGACCGTTCAGCTTCTTCCATGAGTCTTGTCTGCCCTGAGTAATAAGGACGGATGCCCTTATAAATTATGTGCCTACATAATTTCACAACTTTTCTTTGCTTCAACCACCCATAAAATCTTCATACGACGTCGGAATGACTCCATTCTTTCGCCGTTTGTTTCGTATTTTCGTCCTCTTCGAGACGATATCAAGAACTCCTCAATTTGGATGAGTTTCACTTGGTCTTTGGCCCTTCTCAGCTTGCGGCTAACTTCTTTTATTGCACAAATATGTGCCAATTCGCTTCTTTTGGATGATTCACCTAGCAAAACATAAATAAGAGAAAACAAGAGTAATATACAATAATTTGGAAGAATATATAGCAATTACTAGCATGGATTCAACACTAAATATATGCAAAATATGCACTTAACACTGGCTTGTAGACGTCAATATTTGACAATATATTATGGTCGTAACTTCTTCGTCCGAACTCGGAATGACCTCATTATTTTTGCATTCTCTTCCTCTTTGAATTCTCTTCAAAATGGTGATGAGAATTCCTGAATTTGGATGAATTAAGATTGGTCTTCGTCCCGTATCTTTTTTTTTTTTGAGTGTTTTGCTCCATTTTTCGCACTTGTACCACTTCTCTTGGATTTGGGCACTTGTATTCTTAGATTACTTCTATTCTAAGCTCACTTGTAGCTTTTTTAAGAATGTTGTTGGTGAATCACAAAGAAGAAAGTTCAAGAATGGGCAGCAGTACGTGTTACTCTGGGATTCTTGAATGTTCAAAATCCTCTTATGTGAATTACGGTGCATGGTCGTTAATGACTTTGTATTTTCTTCTTTGTTAAGAAAATATTTTTATACGCCTTTGGTAGCCATTCTTGGTGTAAATCCGTGCGAAAAATATTGATTCTACCTTCTAAGGGAAAATCATCTTGTATGTTCTTTACGAGTTTGTTTCTTACAAGTTTGTCTCTTCGTTTTGTTTTGTCTAGGAAACTTCTTATGAGAATTTATTTTTATGTTTAAGAAGGACAACTATGGTTTGGTATAGCAATTATTGTGATTACACATAGCTATTTCCAACGATTTTCATCTTGCAATGTTTTTAGATTTATTTATTTAAATCCTAAGTTATTTGGAAGATGATCTTGCAGTATTTAATCTTATTGGTTTTATATATTGCAAATGTATTATTAGATATATATGTGTTTACATTCGTGAACTGTGATTATCTCATATATGCTCAAAAGTTAAGTCTATTATGTCTTTATGCAAATATTGATAAAAGATAGAATGAGCTTTTTGAGAAAATTCTGCAGTATTGATCTTTCCCTGATCCACTTTTATGTGAAAGTACTGTATTTACTCCATAAGTTTTCTTATGTTGAGTGATTTCCGGTTAAATTAATCATAAAGGTTTTCTTTTGATTAGTTTACTTGATGTTATTTTGGACACTAATTATTCACATCACAAGAAATCATTCTTTTCTCATAAAAGTAAGGTTGCTCTTGTTGTTCTCGTGGGAATGACATCAAATGGGGGAGAGTTCTTAAATGAACTTGTGCTTAATTGCCATATATTTGTGGGGAGAGCGGTTATGGAATTTTGAAGGAGTTAACTTGTATCTTTATAAACTCCTTGGTGAATACACTAAGTTTCGTCTATGTGAAATAATCGAACAAAGTTGATATGTTCTCTTTTAGCCATGAGTTATCTTTTGAGAATTTCATTATGCTCCCATAGTTTTCGTATCTTTGCCAATTTATATTGACAAAAAGGGGGAGAATTATTTGGTAGTTCACACTACGTACATATGGTTTACGGATCATTATGTAAGGGGGAGTGGTTTTCATTATAAGATGGAAGTATTGACTAAGAGGGAGTGATATATATCACTATAGTATTATTTCAAAGTTGTGATGCAATTGGATTTTGATTTTATATAATAATACTATGACACTGTATAACATTGTTTGAGAACTTCTGTTTTCATATTGTTATTGCTACGGATCTTCAACAACAATGATGTTGAGTTGAACACATTCAGAATCGATGGAGATCTTGAAGTAACGAAGAATTCAAGGAAGTTGAAGATCCAAGGAAATCAAGCATGATGGATGAGAAGCTACAAAGTTTATTTATTTAGTAATCCATATGTATTGATAGTTTTGTCACTACAATTGAAAAAGGGGGAGATTGTTATAAAAATGCTCGGTCGAACTCGCATTGCTATCTCAAACTTGTTTGTCAAGTTTAGTTGATCAAAACTATATACTTGATTTCTAGTCTACTTATAGCTATGTGTCGGATTAGGATAAAGTGTGTAGTTTAGCTTTAGACTTCACGGCGTTCACCAATTGAAGAAGAAGATCTACTAAAGACCTTCAAATCAAGTCAGAACTAGATAAATGATGGCTTGTTACAAAGCTTACAGTCAATGGAACAATATCTTATAAAATAATCCAAAAAATATTTTGCCTCATTTTTGCAAATACAAAGCTTGTAGCACCACCTTTGCATTTTGTGAAAAACAAGCTTTAGATAATAAGACCTTCAAATCAAGTCAGAACTAGAGATATGATGGCTTGTTACAAAACTTACAGTCAAAGGAACAATAACTTATGAAATGATCCAAAAAATATTTTGCCTCATTTTTGCAAATACAAAGCTTGTACCACCACCTTTGCATTTTGTGAAAAACTAGCTTTAGATAATGAGACCTTCAAATCAAGTCAGAACTAGAGAAATGATGGCTTGTTATAAAGCTTACAGTCAATAGAACAATATCTTACAAAATTATCCAAAAAGTATTTTGCCTTATTTTTGCAAATACAAAGTTTGTACCACCACCTTTGCATTTTGTGAAAAACTAGCATTAGATAATAAGACCTTCAAATCAAGTCAGAACTAGAGGTATGATGGCTTGTTACAAAACTTACAATCAAAGGAACAATATCTTATAAAATGATCCTCATTTTTGCAAATACAAAGCTCACCACCTATGCATTTTGTGAAAAACTAGCTTTAGATAATGAGACCTTCAAATCAATCAGGACTAGAGAAATGATGGCTTGTTACAAAGCTTACAGTCCTTGTTACAAAGCTTACAGTCAATAGAACAATATCTTACAAAATTATCCAAAAAATATTTTGCCTTATTTTTGCGGATACAAAGCGTGTACCGCGGCCTTTGCATTATTGTAGAAACTTACATTTGCGAATGATATCTTCAATTCATGTTAATACTAGAGAAATGATGGCTAAGTACAAAGCTTACAGTCAAAGCAACAGTATCTTATAAAATAATCCAAAAAATATTTTGCCTCATTTTTGCAAATACAAAGCTTGTACCACCACCTCTGCATTTTGTGAAAAACTAGTTTAGATAATAAGACCTTCAAATCAAGTCAGAACTAGATAAATGATGGCTTGTTACAAAGCTTACAGTCAATGGAACAAAATCTTATAAAATGATCCGAAAAATATTTTGCCTCATTTTTGCAAATACAAAGCTTTTACCACCACCTTTGCATTTTGTGAAAAACTAGCTTTAGATAATAAGACCTTCAAATCAAGTCAGAACTAGAGATATGATGGCTTGTTACAAAACTTACAATCAAAGGAACAATATCTTATAAAATGATCCAATTTTTTTTTTCCTCATTTTTGCAAATACAAAGCTTGTACCACCACCTTTGCATTTTGTGAAAAACTAGCTTTAGATAATGAGACCTTCAAATCAATCAGGACTAGAGAAATGATGGCTTGTTACAAAGCTTACAGTCCTTGTTACAAAGCTTACAATCAATAGAACAATATCTTACAAAATTATCCAAAAAATATTTTGCCTTATTTTTGCGGATACAAAGCGTGTACCGCGGCCTTTGCATTATTGTAGAAACTTACATTTGCGAATGATATCTTCAATTCATGTTAATACTAGAGAAATGATGGCTAATTACAAAGCTTACAGTCAAAGGAACAATAACTTATAAAATAATCCAAAAAATATTTTGCCTCATTTTTGCAAATACAAAGCTTGTACCACCACCTCTGCATTTTGTGAAAAACTAGCTTTAGATAATAAGACCTTCAAATCAAGTCAGAACTAGATGAATGATGGCTTGTTACAAAGCTTACAGTCAATGGAACAAAATCTTATAAAATGATCCAAAAAATATTTTGCCTCATTTTTGCAAATACAAAGCTTGTACCACCACCTTTGCATTTTGTGAAAAACTAGCTTTAGATAATAAGACCTTCAAATCAAGTCAGAACTAGAGATATGATGGCTTGTTACAAAACTTACAATCAAATGAACAATATCTTATAAAATGATCCAAATTTTTTTTCCTCATTTTTGCAAATACAAAGCTTGTACCACCACCTTTGCATTTTGTGAAAAACTAGCTTTAGATAATGAGACCTTCAAATCAATCAGGACTAGAGAAATGATGGCTTGTTACAAAGCTTACAGTCAATAGAACAATATCTTACAAAATTATCCAAAAAATATTTTGCCTATTTTTGCGGATACAAAGCGTGTACCGCGGCCTTTGCATTATTGTAGAAACTTACATTTCCGAATGATATCTTCAATTCAGGTTAAAACTAGAGAAATGATTGCGAATTACAAAGCTTACAGTTAAAGGAACAATATCTTATAAAAATGATCCAAAAAATATTTTGCCTCATTTTTGCAAATACAAAGCTTGTACCACCACCTCTGCATTTTGTGAAAAGCTAGCTTTAGATAATAAGACCTTCAAATCAAGTCAAAACTAGAGAAATGATGGCTTGTTACAAATCTTACAGTCAATGGAACTATATCTTATTAAATGATCCAAAAAATATTTTGCCTCATTTTTCCAAATACAAAGCTTGTACCACCACCTTTGCATTTTGTGAAAAACTATCTTTGGATAATGAGCCCTTCAAATCAAGTCAGAACTAGAGAAATAATGGCTTGTTACAAAGCTTGCAGTCAATTGAACATATCTTTCAAAATGATCCAAAAAATATTTTGCCTTATTTTTGCGGATACAAGCGTGTACCGCCCCGCCTTTGCATTTTATGAAATCTAGTTTTTAATAATGAGACCTTCAAATCAAGTCATAACTACATAAATGATGGCTTGTTACAAAGCTTACAGTCAAAGGAACATTATCTTACAAAATGATCCAAAAAATATTTTGCCTCATTTTTGCAAATACAAAGCTTGTACCACCACCTCTGCATTTTGTGAAAAACTATCTTTAGATAATGAGCCCTTCAAATTAAGTCAGAACTAGAGAAATAATGGCTTGTTACAAAGCTTGCAGTCAATTGAACATATCTTTCAAAATGATCCAAAAAATATTTTGCCTTGTTTTTGCGGATACAAGCGTGTCCCGCCCCGCCTTTGAATTTTATGAAATATAGTTTTTAATAATGAGAATTTCAATTCAAGTCAGAACTACATAAATGATGGCTTGTTACAAAGCTTACAGTCAATGGAACATATGTTATAAAATGATCCAAAAAAGATTTTGCCTCGTTTTTGCAGATACAAGCGTGTACCACCACCTTTGCTTTTTATGAAAACTAGTTTTTAATAATGAGACCTTTAATTCAAGTCAGAACTAGAGAAATGATGGGTTGTTACAAAGCTTACAGTCAACAGAACAATATTTTATAAAATGATCCAAAAAATATTTTTCCTTAATTTTGTGGATATAAAGCATGTACCGTGGCCTTTGCATTATCGTAGAAACTCACTTTTGCGAATGATATCTTCAATTCAGGTTAGAACTAGAGAAATGATGGCTAATTACAAAGCTTACAGTCAAAGGAACAGTATCTTATAAAATGATCAAAAAAATATTTTGCCTCATTTTTGCAAATACAAAGCTTGTACCACCACCTCTGCATTTTGTAAAAAACTAGTTTTAGATAATAAGACCTTCAAATCAAGTCAGAACTAGAGAAATGATGGCTTGTTACAAAGCTTACAGTCAATGGAACAATATCTTATAAAATGATCCAAAAAATATTTTGCCTCATTTTTGCAAATACAAAGCTTGTACCACCACCTTTGCATTTTGTGAAAAACTAGCTTTAGATAATAGGACCTTCAAATCAAGTCAGAACTAGAGATATGATGGCTTGTTACAAAACTTACAGTCAAAGGAACAAAATCTTATGAAATGATCCAAAAAATATTTTGCCTCATTTTTGCAAATACAAAGCTTGTACCACCACCTTTGCATTTTGTGAAAAACTAGCTTTAGATAATGAGACCTTCAAATCAAGTCAAAACTAGAGAAATGATGGCTTGTTACAAAGCTTACAGTCAATAGAACAATATCTTACAAAATTATCCAAAAAATATTTTGCCTTATTTTTGCGGATGCAAAGCGTGTACCGCGGCCTTTGCATTATTGTAGAAACTTGCATTTGCGAATGATATCTTTAATTCGGGTTAAACCTAGAGAAATGATGGCTAATTACAAAGCTTACATTCAAAGGAACAGTATCTTACAAAACGATCCAAAAAATATTTTGCTGTTACAGGGCCTACGGCCCATGGATGTGCGGTCCATCTAGTTACTTAGAGTTTATCTTTATATGTATATACTAGTCCTTTACCCGTGCCGTTACGGCACGGGCCTTGATTTTGCACAGTCCTTGATGTTTGTTAATTTTTAATATTGTATCAATTGTCCCGAAAATTTATCAACTTCTTTTGATGGGAACACCTTAATAGTGGAACCATATATATTCAAATAAGTGTTTTGAAACTATTTACAGAGCTGGTGTTGATCCAAGTATTCTCTAAATCACCGGCTATATAGGAAGCATAGGCCAATGAACTGTTAAGTGAATTGCATCGTGTTAATTGCAGATTTTGGATCACCCCACTATGATACTACAAAGCTAGATAAAAATGATTTATTTATTTATTTTTATTTTTTTTTTGCTGGCGCTGGAATTAAGTCGTCATAATACGGACCACATGGCTCCCCTGATTTAGACCAGGATGGATACCTGCGATTGCCATTAGACACTGACGTCTGAAGCTTCTTGGTGAGCCTGAAAGCATAGTGGGAAACTGCAGTATACATAGAGATCCAAGTCTTCGAATACGTATTAGAATGTAATTTTAAGATAAAAATGCATATGCTCTTGTTCATAGTATTCTTGATAGTCGGTCTCTCTGAGTAAACACTAAAATATACAAAGTTATAAATTAGATACGGGATGGACTGGGAAGGCTACCCGGGCTAAAGCCCCCTTTAGCCCAGCTGTAGGTCCGTCAATGCCCAATAGGCAAGACATAATTCTTCATCCGACCCTAAGAAAATACAGCAAAATCAAAGAAAGATGAAATAGTAATAAGCGTTTGAATAAGGTCCCTCTTACATTAGGGTGATGGAATCATTAGTGGTCAATAGATCCAGATCAGAGGGAGAGTTAAGAAATCGATGGCAACCCAATCTGTTAAAACTACATCACGTAGAGTCAGAGGTAAGAAATGGATGCACCTAAAATTTGATTGAGAAATGTTTTCATATACAAAACATAAAGGCCGAATACATGACCCATTTGGAAAAAGACTCGAGACAGTAAGAGAACAACTTCCATAAAATGTATCACCCATTGGAAGCAGTTCCTAGACAACTGCAATTTTTATATTAAAAAGTTATGTTGGCAACTGCCCGTAATATGCACTGAAACACATAAATTTAGTAGGTGTCTCCGAAAATGGAATGAAAATAAAGGAACTGTATGCACTATGCAAAGTGAACCACTTCTAGTGGGTTGCAGGCCTTATTTTTGTTCATAAGAATCATAACAGTACTTCATTAGTGAGAAGGAAAGAAACGATACTTTGACATAAATTAACGAAGGCATTTCACATGGGTAAATTTTAGTCGCATGAGTTGAAGAGAGCGACGCCTTGCCTGGATAATCACATGGGTGAATTTAATATGCAGGGATGGAACAACGATTTGTTTATAAATTCAGCGAATTTGTTCATCAAGATTTGTGTACCTAGATATTGCTTGACATAGACACCAGCAACCACGGCCACAACAGGCTGCGGATTAAGTTCATGCACTTCAAGGTTCCTGGTAAGCTCAGAAGTGGAATCACCCCATAGTGTGACCTTAAGCTTCATACCACTGTTTTCAGGTGAAATATGAGACTGTGTGAGATAGGCGCAACCAACGAAGACTAAATCAAATTCATGCCAGTGTAACTGTTTTCAGGTTTTAACCAAATATACCTTAAGTTTTCCAGGGTCAGTTCACGCATGAAACACGCATTGCCAGAACTTCGCTTCATCTGCTGCAAGTTTGTGTGGCTGGTCAACACACCTACAACATCTGCAAAGAACAATAAGGAAATATTAGGTGTTTTAAGTACGGTTTTGGAATCAACAGATGTAATATTCAATGAAGTCACCAGTAAGGTAAGTGTTGGTGGCAGCAGCTGAAAGGTTCTCAAGCTCAGTGAAATTGAACTTGTGGCGAGGAATCATCGCACTGTTGGTTTCAAGTGGAGTAATATCGGTATTCCAGTTAAAGTACGCGCGGTAGTCATCTTGGGCGGGGCGGAACATTTTTTTCTTTGGGGCAAATGTCAAATTGTTAAGACACAACAGCATCCCCTCTTCTAGCAGGGTTTCAAACTTCCAGATGAATTTCTTCTGAACAATTGCGTGCAGCAGGTCACCCTGAGATACAATAAGGTAATAATATTATCATTAGTTATTAAAACCCATGAAAAAAATACAAAAGGGATTTACTGTTGAGTCTGCATATGGTTACAATACTGCCTAATCTAAATATGGTAATGCTATAACTAACTACAGCTTTGTACATAACTGGAAGAATTTTTAGATGTGCAAAAATTTATATTGCAAAACTCAAGTTTGTTGTTAACCAAGTTCCCTAGGGTAGAATATACTATGGAGTGATGTTCATGTTATAATATACTGTGTAGTGCTCATATCTAAGAAAATGATCTGGAATCATATTAACTTTGCTACTTACGGTGTCATCCAGCAGAAGCAAATCAAGGGTGGTAACATCATTGGTTCTCATGAAGTCAGATTCACGCCACATCTGGACAATACGAACTCTGGTCATCCATGGTCCAATTCCATTTTTTTGCTGGAAGTCTTTCAGTGTTAGGATTCCCGGAGTCTGTACGGCAGAGTCGGAGGTGGGAAGGACTGTAGTAGCCATTATGTGAACCTACAAAACGCAACAAATAAGGTTATAAAATGAATAAAACATGAGGCGAAAAAAGAAAAAATCATATTGAAAATGAGCATGCAAATTTTACACACCTGGAATCACTGCAGGGGAGAAATTCAAAAGAGAGAAGATGCGGCGGTTGAGCGTGATTTGCCTTTGCAAATCTGGTGACTTATATAGGCCGCAGATTTTCATTCTTTCAATGCCAGGACAATGAATGGGTAGAAATTGAAACGCCTGCCAAAACACAAATGGGTATTGAAAGCCAAAACATAAAAACGCTAAGGAAGATGGAAGGAGAAATGAAACGATCAAGTACTTTGGTTAAAATTATGAGGCAGGTAACGGCAGTTTTGAAGAGGAAATTAAATGTAAATAATCTGAAACGTCCAATGATGAAAGAAAATCAGGTATAAATTGGCATGGAACCTAGAAATTAGGTCAAAATTGAGATCACCAAGGAGTAAATCCAATAACAAATTCCTAGTTCTAAAACGGATCTGCACATAAAAATTAAAACATGAAAAAATTCCTGGTCCAAAATTGAGATCGACAGGGAGTAAACCCAGTAACGAATTCCTAGTTCTAAAACGGATCTGAACATAAAAATAAAAATTTTAAAAATTTTGATACAAATAACGAAACCAAAATTGAACGAAAAATTTGATCTGTAGATGTATTGAAAAAATCATACCTGTAATACGATTGTTGTTTTCCCAAAAATATGAAAATCACAGAGCAGAAATTCATCTTCCCGGGTAAAGAAACGAAACGAAAGACAAAAATCAGGGCAAACATCCCCAAGATTAAGAGGAGGAAAAAAATACAGCCTAAAAACTAACACCAGAAAAATATTACCCATCTTCCTTGCGTGTTCCATCAATAACAGCCTAGAAAAATAAACTATGGATAATCTTCCTCTTTCACAGAGGCGAAATGTCTTGGACCTGAGCTAGTGGGAGAGAACGATGGGGTGTGCGGTTGGTTGCATCCTTGAATCTTCACTCATAAGATTGGAACTAACACCACACGCGCGACATGTAGGGTGTGGTAGGGAGAACCACAACCCTTGATTTATCTTTCCCACGGACAAATCCTGACCACCACTCAGACAGGCAAACTTAGCCTAGCTTTGTTTTGTACTCTTGAAAGGAAATTGTATTCATGTAACCAATTATCCTGATCAATAGAAACTTCTCTTTGTCTCTTCATTTTCTCCCCTATTTTCCACTGCAACACGTTATCAGGCACGAGCTCTACCCTGCCGCAATGATTTTGATTTTTTTTTCTTTCTTTTGGGTTGCTATCAAATACACTACGTTGGAATCTTGGGATCGTTGGAATCGTTATCGTCAAATCATCTAAGTTGGATCTATTTCTGTTCTTTTCCCTGTTTTTTTTATGTCTCTATGTATCCCTATGTTTTTGATTTTGTATCCCTATGTTTTCAATGGTGCACTAATTTTTCCTACAAATTAATTTTTAAAAATTAATTCGATGAGAGAAACTCACCAGGGTAAAAATAAAATAGATGGTTAATTTGTTCACTTGCAAGCTATATCCATGCAAATCCAATAAACAATTGTGTGATTACATTTTATAACACGTTTGTCCGTTTGTGTCGTGATTGATTTTGTTACTGGGAAAAGTGGAGAAAGAAAAACTGCTGCGAGGTGGAAAAAAATCAAAGGAAATCCGGGGTCCTCATGTCTCCTGTTGAACAACAAACGGAGAAGCATCTTGAGAGGAATCCGTTTCAAGGCAACATGATTGGGTGAAGAAACCAACAAAGAAAGAAGAAGAATAACGTATGTGGGAACAATTGAAACGGGTGTTACGTCTATTTTTGTTTTGGAGAGTACCCTACCCCGGCCGTTTGCATTCCGAGAGAAGGAAATCCGTGGAGAAAAATGTCCAACCCGGTAAAATGGAACAAAACAAACCCGGTCTCATCTCCAGTTCCTATCGGTCCGGTCCGACCCGATCAACTTAGGCCGGTCGGTCCGAGTCCCGATTGATTCGGTCCGGTCCCGTTTGTTTAGTTCCGGTTCTTCTGGGACGTGCGTGACTAAGACTGTTCCGGTCTCGTCTATATACAATGGGAACCAAAATGTGAGGTAAGTAACCATAACGCGGGTTTTTACATTGAATGAACACTTGCTAGGCTTATATTTTTTTTCTATGACTATTTATCTCGACCATTAAGAGTTTTGGTTTTAGTGTTATTTTATTCTCTTGAATATGATATTGGCTATAGTTGAATGGTGTCTTTTGTTTAATTGGTTGTACCAACTCAATTCCAATGTATTTATTTGGGGTTTAGAAGTATTTGAGCACCATTATTTTGTACTTGATATTTTCTTCCCAAATTTAAAATGTTCCGTGGGATGCAATCCACTGGCTCGACTATTAAGAGTCAGCATTTTCAAAAGATACGTTGCAAATAAAATCATATGTATTCCAAATTTTGTGGAAGAACTCACAAAAGATGATATGAGTCAGAAAATTTCCATGATACTAACGAACCGGTATATGTTGAAATATGACAACAAGAGAACTATCTTTAGTAATCTATTCAATCTAAAGTAATTGGTTGACATGTGTAGTGAGATTCTCTTGGCCTATTGAGATAAAGAAATTTCTCAAATTAAGCTAAATGTAGCAAAATTGAAAATGGAAAGAACCCCGAAGTAATAAGGTTTAGACGTAATGACTCATATAAAGCATGTGAAAAGGGACATATATATCATGAAACAAAGATGTATTTTTTCCCAGTAGTAATGACACCAAAGTATAGGTATCAATTGAACATGGGATCAGCTAAGATGTAATTCTAGCTCCCATCATAATAAAAGAGTTGGAAATGCACCTGGTCATAGGTGTTGGTATATATAATGTAACGTGTATGTGTATCATAGTAACAACCAATTTTCACATCAACTTTAATGGCAACAAGAACTTTGCCTGGCCAATTCCCTATCTTATCGAGCGCAACACTGTTCATTTATTTTTTCAAGATAGAACAAAGACGTCGCAAAATATCTAAATGTACCAAGAGATAATTACACCTTGTTAAATTTCCAAGTAACCCGTGCAAATGGATATCATGTGGAACATCAAAATGATGAGAATGTAACTGATTGCATCTCTTATAGTCTCTAATATATTTGGAAGGAAATATATTTTAGAGAAACTAATGAGTCAATCTAGTGAAATGTAAATCACTATAGTATTTGGATTATTGAATTCATATTGACCCCGACGATGAAATGTTGGAAATTGACTCATACATATTTTGGCATAACCGTAAAGGAACTTTGGTTGTGACATGATGTTTCGTTTTGAAAGGACTCATACGTACATCGTTGTGTTTGAGTGGACGAGACAACGGGAAAAAGGTTGACAAAATGCGAAGTAACGGCATATCTCTCAATAAGTGTTTTCAAAAGTACCAGATGCGCAACCCCCCTCCTCCCTCCCATTATGCTTTTAAGTAAAAGAGCATATCACTCATTTTACAAAGTCTTCAGTAAAACAGGATCGAGACCATCCTAAGATGAAAATGGTAAACAATCCATATTACAAAGATAACAAGGCGAAATTTAGAAAAAAATATTCATGCAGAATGCGGACCATTAAAGTGACTTATGGCTCCGGTGAATGTTTTGACATTTTGGACTAGTTATAGTTCCCAAGAAATTTGCGTTTAAAAACTCATATCACATATTATACAATACAAAGTGCAAAGGCTCACCACCCTTATTAATGCTAGAGAATTTACATCAAAAAGACTTGATGAATATTGCATGTTTAATAGGATCAATATAGAGCATCTTATACCCAATGGTCCGGCAGTGGCTACCATCAAAGGTTACAGATGGTGCCTAAGGAATAGGTTATGCATACCAACCTATCTTTTATTGCTTTGGGGATATGCAATATTACACGCATCTTACTTAATTCGTTTTTGGAACGCAATATTAGTCAACCTTTTCTACGTACCAGTTGGTAACTGGATTTAAGCCTGACATTCGTGTTCTTACGTATTTTTGGTTGCACTATATATGTGCCATTACACCTCCACATCGTACTATGATGGGTCTTCAAAACTGTTAAGTAGTTATGTTAGAAATGAGTTCCCAACAATTATCCGCATTTTAAAACTTTTGGCAGGAGATCTCTTACCGCTAGATTTGCGGGTTATCACTTTAATGAGACAGTCTTCCCGTCGTTAGGGGGAGATAAGAAAAAGTATTTTCTAAGGGAACGACAGGAATTGTGGTGGTGTGTTCCCACTGTGTCTCATATTGATTCTTGTACTCCACAAATGTAAATGTGAAGTGATAAAGAATATTCGATTTTCAGAATGTACACTGATGTTGTTAAAGTGATGAGATCACACATACCAGCTGCAACCTACCTGCAAAGTTACAAATTTCCAATACGGGATATACACCATAGACTAAGGTGTTGCAACTACACTCAGTGGAAGTGTGGTTGAGGCCGTGGATCCATAAAGGAAGTTGGAGAAACCACTTGGTTCGATCAATCCTCACCTAAAAAGGAAGTAGGTGAGTAAGGCACAACTTATGTATATCATCAGAAAATATCTCATAAGATTGTCTCTGAATATGTCCATGAATCAAACTGGAGGACGCTCCGAAGTTTTTAAATGATTCTAGAGAACAATGAAATCCTGACGGATTATGAGAATGCACATGAGTCAATGGAAGGATCATGCGTGCACAGTGATGATATAATCCATAAACAGTTGCTCCAGAAGTAGAGCACAATGAGATCGAACCATGTTTTATTTTGATTAATTTCAAATAAATAGCATATTTGGCCTACACAATCCAGGTAGAACTTAGTTCTTTGGTAGATATATGGGTATTTGGTGTGGTAGTGCTAACCAACCAAGTGTAAAGCCTATGGGACATACATGATTATTTGTCATAGAGCACAGTGAGAAGAATGAAGTCTCAAAGTATCAAGACTCGCCTTGTGGCGCAAGGTTTCTCACAAAGCCCTGGAATTGTCCTCTTGTAATGAACGTTATAGCGTTCCACTACTTAGTTAGCTTGCTAATTTCAAAATGAATTGAAATGAAGCACATGTATATGGTTATTACGTATCTTTGAAAGAATCAAGAGATAAAAGATATTTACAAAAGTACATGATAGCCTTTTGTTGCCAAATCAAGTGACTCTAAACCACAGAATGCGTTTAAAGTTAGATATAACGCTCACTTATAGATTGGAGCAATCAGGCGGATGTTGTATACCCGTCTAAGTGACTATTTGATTTGGAGGGGATAGACAAGTAAGGTATTTTTCCTTGCATATTCACAAGAAAGTTCCTGATTTGGAATTGTAGCTATCTATTCGATGGTACAGACATGATGGGTACTCTTGATGTAATAAGAGACCTTAAAAGCTATTTGAAATCCGAATTTGAGATGAAAAGTCTGTGGAAAGCTCGACCGAATATTGAGCTTGTGGTATATTATTCCACCAGTTTGCATATGTCTAAAGTTGTCAGGAAATTTAACAAAGACATGCATCCTGATAGCACTCCCATGATTAGTCGAGGTTCAAATGTAAGTAAGTGACCATTTCGTCTAAAGGAAGATGATGAAGATGTGTTGGGTGATGAAATTCCCATATCTAAGTACAATAGACGCATTGTTGTACTTAGTATAATAATGTACTCGATAAAAAATTTTGCATCCTCAGGGAACTTGTTAGCTATATATAGCTCAGCGCCAACACAACGTCATTGGAATGGTATAGTGAATGTAATCATATACTTAAAAGTAACCATTGACATAAATTTGTTTTATCCCGGCAAAGACATAAAAAAGGAATGCTATCGAAAGTGCAATCCAAAGGTTGTTGATTATAAAGGAACAATAATCTCTTTTCCAACGAAAGTAATCAGGGGGAGATACGGTAGACTATTTTCTAGGTCATTGCCGGTATTCAGTTTCGAAAAGTACATGACTAAAGGAACAGTCTGGAACAACTCTGAAAGTAATCAGGGGGAGATGCCGACATCAGGGGGAGGATCCAAGGATATGATGTCGACATATTTTACTTCGAAATTGAAGTTGTGTTGTACTCTTTTTCCCTTCGATCGAGAATAGTTTTTTCCAAAGGGTTTTGTTACTCGACAAGTTTTTTAGCGAGACAATACTAAAAGCATCAAGTATGTTGAACGTTGAAGACATGAAGATCGCGTTGATATTACTGAAAATATCTGAATCAAAGAAATGAAACGCGATAGTCATGTAAGCTACGTAACTTCCAGAATCAACAACAAGGTCTTATAAACATTCAAGTCACCAAAGTAAAATGTGATAAACTTCTTCTGACTGCATTAGACTAATGAAAATTGTCTGACATCAGGGGGGGCATCTAATGGTGTGTTGAACTCTTTTCCTTCACTGAGGTTACTTTTTCCCACAGGGTTTTATTGCTCGGCAAGGATTTTAATGAGACAACAACAAATACCAGGGAATGTAATTTCCCATCTAAGGCTATTGTCTTTCCCACGAGGATTTTCTGCCTTAGGAGTTGTGAAGCAACTAGTCAACTTCAACGGAGCAAAGTGATCATCTTTAACAGATCACCTTTACTTGCATCTTTCACGTTGTACTCTTTCCCCTTCGTCAAGGTTTTGTCCCACTGGGTTTCCTTGTCAAGGTTTTAATGAGGCAACATATATGCGTCTAACTATGTTCTAAGTTTGATTAATATTGTACTCTTTTCTTTAGTTCAGGTTTTGTCCTTATGGGTTTTCCTGACGAAGTTTTAACGAGGCAATTAACATAGATCATCGATCTTTGGAGATCATATTGCATGTGATGAACTACATGTAAAGTAAGAGACAACATGTGAAGTACTACATGTGAAGAGTTGTACCAAGGTTTTATCCCACTGGGTTTTTCCTTGTCAAAGTTTTAGTAAGGCAATTGATTTCGACACAAGTCATCAAGGAGAGAACGACATTTGAATAACTACATTCAAAGCACTATGTATAAAGTTTTGTTATTGAACCGCACAAGGGGGAGTGTTACAGGGCCTACGGCCCATGGATGTGCGGTCCATCTAGTTACTTAGAGTTTATCTTTATATGTATATAAAGGAAATTGTATTCATGTAACCAATTATCCTGATCAATAAAAACTTCTCTTTGTCTCTTCATTTTCTCCCCTATTTTCCACTGCAACATTTGCCTCATTTTTGCAAATACAAAGCTTGTACCACCACCTCTGCATTTTTTGAAAAACTAGCGTTAGATAATAAGACCTTTAAATCAAGTCAGAACTAGAGAAATGATGGCTTGTTACAAAGCTTATAATCAATGGAACAATATTTATAAAATGATCTAAAAAATATTTTCTCTCATTTTTCCAAATACAAAGCTTGTACCACCATCTTTGAATTTTGTGAAAAACTAGCTTTAGATAATGAGCCCTTCAAATCAAGTCAGAACTAGAGAAATAATGGCTTGTTACAAAGCTTGCATTCAATTGAACATATCTTTCAAATTGATCCAAAAAATATTTTGCCTTATTTTCGGATACAAGCGTGTACCTCTGTTTGTACCCAAAATTACTTTTGGGCACGAAACACGATTGAGGTGTGTATTTAGGGTTGGAGACGAATTGAAGAACAAATAAAAGAGACACGGGTTTTACGTGGTTCGGCATGGTTTGCCTACATCCACAGGTGAATCCCCTTGGGGGGTGGTGTTTTATTGATAATAGAATTACAGTCTATTTTTTTCTCTCTCTTTTTCCTCTCCCTTTAATGATTTCTTCTCCTCCCTATTTATACAGTTGAATACCTAATTTCAATATAAACTTAAATGCAATTAACTGCTCATTCATGCCTCCATGTTAAATTCTGCATGAAACCGCTCTTTGCATGCTTCCTGAATTAATTCGCATGAAACTGTTTTTGCATGCCTACTGAATTAATTCGCATGAAACTGTCTTTGCATGCCTCCTGAATTAATTACGCATCTTTGGCGGGTGGATTGATGGTTGTGAGGCATAATGAGTGGCAAAGTATGGATGGAGGCTGGTGACAAGCGCATCGCAGCAACATGGCTAGAATAAGTTAGCAGACACATCAGCGGCATGGCTAGAAACTGGTTGGCAGTGCGGCAGAGTACTTGGCTGGAAATCGGTTAGAGGTGCGACATGCAACCTGACTTTGACAGCTGACCAACGGTTGACTTTGACCTTTGACCGAGCGTTGACTTTGACCATTGATCAGTCATTGTAATACTGGGCAGGCTGGTGGGCTACTTCGGTTGACTGGTTAGCGGGATTGGATGACAGCTGAACGGTGGCCCAGGCAACATTTTGGCCCTATATGTGGCAATTTTACTCATGGTACAAACATCGCCCCCTCTTAACCTCCAACTTGTTGCGGGGTTAAGAAGTTAGTTTTTCATTTTGTATTAACAAACTATGATAAAATTCGCCTTCAAGTGTGGATTATTGTCGTCTGAAGTAAATGACAACCTTCCTTGTTCGTTTGCGGAAATCAAGACGCCCCCAAGATTAAATTATTGTTGTTGAAGCGCGAAGAAAACTGCCTTCGCTGATTGTGGAAATCGTAATCAAGTCGCCCCCAAGTGAGGCTATTGCGATTGGAAGATCGGTGGGAAACAGTTGAGTATGAACCATTGTTGTATGCAAAAACAGGACTGAAGGCTGAACTAGTCTGCAACGGAAGCGTGATGCTGGAGCGGATATCGATCTTTATATGTCGTCAATAATTATATGAATCAGGATAGCAACAACTATGTAAACTAGATCGCCATAGTTGTTACGGGACTGGGCTACAATGATTCCGGTAAACTGGACTGCGACGGACACAAAAAGCATCACGAGCAAAAGCTGGGTAATGCTGACTTTGAGCAAAGGTGAGTGCAGCAACAGCTGCGATCAGTTGGACTGCAGGGGATGCGAACAGAGCTAGACCGCAGCAGCTTCGATCAGCTGGACTGTAACAGCAACGAGCAAAGCTGCACTGCAGCAGCTGCGATCAGCTGGACTGCAGCAGCTGCGATCAGCTTCGCGATGGAATGTAGCGAATGACGAGCATATCGAACCAAGCATTGCGATCATTTGGAATGCGATAGCGGCGAGCAGATCTGCACTGCAGCAGCTGCGATCAGCTGGACTACAGGAGCGACGAGCAAAGCTGGACTGCAGGAGCGACGAGTTATGATAGACTACAGCAGCTTCGATCAGCTGGACTGCAGGAGCGATGAGCTATGATGGACTGCAGCAGCGACGAGCAAAGTGCAGCAGCTGTGATCAGCTGAACTGCAGGAGCTACGAATAGAGTTGGAATGCAGTAAATTCGATTAGATGTACTGCAGCTGCTGCTGAGGAACTGGACAAATATAGTTCGATAAACCCGAGTGTAACAGTTACAAAGAAAACCAGACTGCATGAGTTGCGTCCAACTGAGTATAGAATAGATGAGAAAAATTGGACTGCATCAGTTGCGTCCAATTGAATGCAGCAATTGCAAGCGGCTGATTTGCATCGGTTGCGTCCAACCGAGTGTAGCGATTGCTTAGGAAGCTGGATTACAACGATTCGATGAACTATTTATGCTTGATTATTAAGAGGGGTATATGTTCGCCCCCTCTTAATCCTGTAACTCGTTAGAGGATTAAGAAGTTCGGGTTACCTTTTGTTTTGATTTTCAGCAGCTGAATTCACATCGCATTTGGGTGTTACGTAACTTGCCCCAAAGCGTGTGGAGTGTTACGCAGTTCGACCCAAAAAAGTTACTTTAGACCATGAGGTGTTACATATCTCGCCCCCAAGTGATGATCACACACGTCGAAGTGATATGCAACTCGCCCCCAGAAGATAGTTATTGTCATGCTCGCACAAGGGTGCACAGCCTTACTGCATCTTGCTCGCGCATGAAATGAAGTTAAAGGTGTCTGCTATCTAGAATTCGCGCAGGGGGCCAATCCCACTATTCCAGATGCGTGCATAATTGAAATGTGTGCATCTCCTTGTGAGAAAATGCTCGCCACATTGTAGGTGTCCAGTGAAGAAAAGTATGCATTATTATACGAAATGATGCAAAAATATTTAATTGTATTCGTACCTTATGAGATGTGGTATTGCGACTCTTTGTATATGATGTTATGCTAAAGAAGACGGTTCGAGCATCTCGGCTCTGTAACAGTGGCTATGCCAGTTGAATCAAAACTGGACTGTAAATAGTTGCCATGGAAATGTATTTGAAAACTTGCGATCGCCAGAATCAGAATATGATTATAAGTAAAATTGGATGAAGCAATTTTGAGGAAAGCATCTTGAAACAGCTTGATTTTGAGTAAACCAGGACTACGACGATTCGATCAACCGGACTGTAGTAATTATACGAAAAAGGACTGCAGTAGTTCGATCAACTAGACTGCAGTATTTGCTGAGGAACTGGACTACATCAGCTCGATCAACTGGACTGTAGTAATTATGTGAAAAAGGACTGCAGCAGTTCGATCATCTGGACTGCAGTATTGCTGAGGAACTGGACTGTAGCATTCCTTTGTTGATTTAATGCGACCGTTTCCGGTGTTGCCATTTTAAGTTTCTAAAAATTTAATTTTCTTCAAAAATTGAAATTCCGCCTTCATGATGTTGGAAATTGACATACGATCTCAATGGGCCGAAAATCACTCAGTTTGGATGCACGAAGAAGAAGTTATCGAAGAAACAAAATTGGTCGGTGAGCGCATTGCTCCAAACATGTTGATGATGTTATTGTACCAAAAATATTCTTCTCCAAATGTAAAATTTTTACCTTCATGATGTAGGATATTGAAATGTGATTGCAACGATCCAAAAATCACCCAATTCGGACGTGGAATGAAGAAGATATCAAGGATGCAAAATCGAAGACCAAGCCCAAGAAATGGTTGTAGGTGGTTAAGCCCACGAACTGGGGCAGAAATATCCACAAGCCTAATGATGATGGGCTGAAATATCATTGAGCAAACGGCTCAACTCGGCGAGCCGGCTCGGTTCAACTAGGTGGGCGTAAACATCCGCCAGTGTAAACGATCAGGGTGTAAACATCCAAGGGCCATGAGCTTAACTTGCTCCGAGAAGCACGGAATCAGGACCACGGTATTAACATGCGCCGCGATACACTGAAGTATAGCTGACTGGTCGGCCGGGTTAGTCGCCGGCTACGACCGCCGGGAATGCTGACGTGTCACCGCTGACGTGTCAACGCTGATTGGATAGTGTCTCTGACGTGGCATTCGTTGACTGAACCAAACGGCCGACGTGCGGATGACATGGCACATTACGTGGACCATCTTGATGACGCGGACGATGACGTGGCAGTTTGTTGCTGATGTGGCATATTATTGCTGACGTGTTAATGTTTGTTTGGACGGGATTGCTGAAGTGGCATGTTGTTGATACAATGAACTGACGTGGGTGAACGACACTTAACGTGGGTGAGCGCCAAAGCTGAAGTGGGTGAGGGACACCTCTGATGTGGGTGACAGCAACTTAATGTGGGTGATGGAACTTAATGTGGGTGGCGGAAATATAACGTGGGTGAAACTTTGCTGCTGCCGGAATATTGGCCGCCGGCATTTACCGCCGTTTTTTTTTTTTTTTTTTTTTTTTTTTGAATTTTCCGCGACGCTTTCTCAGAAATGTGGTCTTTGCCTTTGGACTTTTTGTGACAAGTTTTCGGAACTGTTGTCTATTCCTTCTACGACTTCTTGCAACGGTTCTGGGGACTGTTGCCGTTTCTCATGGACTTTCAACCACCGTTTTGCTACACTTTTGTGGTCTTTTCTGGAACCTTTTGAGATGCTTTTCTGGAGGTCTTCTCTAGGGTTTTCAAGCGCCTAGAGATATAGGAAACTTGACAACCCCGCGATCATGACAGTTGTAGGATCCAAATATCGCACAACACATTTTATTAGTGTGCGAGATTTAATTATTTTCTTAGCTTGAGATAATGTAGAAGAGTTTGCGAAATTATAGAGAGAGAGAGAGCCTGCGAGATTATAAGGAGAGCTTGAGAGAATATGAGTTGTATGTGAGCTGTCATCCACTATGTAAACACCTATATAAAGAGGAGAGCAGGAGAGAGAAAGGGGAGGATAATTTTGGTAAGAGAGAGAGAGAGAGATATTATTTCAGAGAGAGATATTTTTAGAGAGAGAAAGACTTTATTTTCTTTATCATCTTCTTCCCCAAAAAACTAGATCTAGAGCTCTACAAAATATCCATTAACGGAGATTCTAAATGTAATACTAATGTAATTCCAAAAATCATAGTGAAGAACCATGGATGTAGATCACATTGATCGAACCATGTAAAAAATTTTGTGTGTCTATTTATATTTCTAGTATTTATATTTGAAATTTAGGTGATTAATACGATTTAGATCTACAAAATATTATAGGGGGTGTGTTGTAGGAAATCCTGCAACTACATATTGGCGCTAGAAACATGGACCTGATTTGTTGATTTAAGAGAGTTCCATTGAAGTTTGGTTACACTGGATCTTCAAGTGTTAGGAGTAAAAACGACAGTTTCTGATGAAGATAATCATCTTCAGGCAACATTTGCTAAACTCGAAGAAGACAGAGGAAAAAGGAAGATACAATATATTCGCTCAAAGCAACAGCACAACATAAAATTGAAAGGATCGTCGTCAACAATAGATCAAGAAAAAAAATCTTTTTCTCTAACTCATTTATTCTCTTTTGAAAATTTTCAGATCTGATTTTAAGAAATTTTGAAAAATCTTTATGTTCTTCAACAAAAACCTAATTTCCTTTTCAGAACATCGATTTAAAACAAGATTTGATTACATATTTACAATCCATAAAACTTGTTTCATAAACCTATTGAATTGATTTCGAAAAATGCTAGATCTCTGAACTTAAGATTGATTTCGGATTTTTCCGTATCCATCAGCGAGAACTCTGACCATATCCTTATTGTTTGATGCTACAACGAAGATAGAAAGAAATTCCAATCTCGCCAATGATAAATGGGAAATATTAGGCGCAGTTTAATGAGCAATAGCTGATTTGTTAATAAGGAAGGAAGAAATGAATTACGTCCGGTGAGAAAATTAGCAGTGAAAATTCAGTTCGTGTGATTACTCGTCAAAGCAGCCCCATCAACTGCGAAGAGATGTGAGCATAAAGTAGCAGTAGAAACTTTTGAAGATATTCGCATCAAGTAAAGAAGCTTATCTCATGTAATTAAATCAACTCTCATCATTACACTTCCCTCAAATCACATAGCAAAGATGACAAAGTAAAGCATCATCACTTCGTCAGCCTAACCAACTTAGGAAAAATACCATCTCGGAAGCAAACAGCAAAGCAGCTAAGCGTGAATCAAAAAGGACAAAGAAGTTCAACAACAGTAGAGATTCGAAAACAATAAAGGACCTGACATCAATTTTTAAGATAAAATGGTACCGACGAAGTGAGATTGCGAGTTTCACGTCAAAGACATTCTAGCTCCACAGGTTTGACAAGGAGATAAAGGCAAAAGAACAATAATCGATGGGGGGCTGAAATTTCCCAGCACAAATCATTAATAGCGAATGGAGATATTAGTTTACTTCTGCGAAATTATGAGTCGATGGTGTGAACAGCAACGAAGACCAGAAAATATCCAGCTCTCATCTGTGGCAGTTAACGAAGAGGGAAGAGATTGTGAAGCTTTGTACTGGAAGAATTTTCCAAAATATTTTTTGATTCCAAGCAGCGAATCAAACTGCTGTAACATTGCATCAAAGAAGAAAAGTTAGGACAAAGCGACTGTGAGATGTTAGTATACCTCATTGGCAACTTCAGTGAAGTTTATGGTAGAAATCACTTCGGCTAAATCTACGGCAGAAATCACCTCATGAAGAGAAAAGTTACCAACGAACAAGGGACGAAAAGATGAGTCAAGCAAGGTTTAGTTCTTATTGTCGATCACCAGAAAGATAAAATACAATTATTATGGGAGTTGAATTCACCGAAGTAGTACTTCAAGCCCTCAAACATCAACAAAACTTGATCAACTCGATGACAGAAGGCAAGGATACTTCGTCGAGCAAAGAAATTTGACGAAGCCATTATAATCATGACTAACTTCGCCAAAGCATCATTAGAAAACAAGGAGCTTAGTCAGATAAGATATAGTCATTTCACTTCGGATCAATGAACATCAACAACGTATTTGGAAGAAGTTAATTCGTAAAAGAGGAAATTTACTTCGTATAGTCCAGAAAGAGAAGAGAAGTTCTGCCAAAAGAATAGTTTCTGAAAGTCTGCGAATTTCGCAACATGCATGAGAATAAGAAAAGATGAAGAAAGAGTACACAAAGGGGGTAATAAGAGAATAAGTCAGCGAATAACACTACCCCTTCGCAGACAGCCGATAGCACATTTGGTTCCAAGTGAAGAGAACAAGATTGGTGTCATGGTTTCGAATCCAAACACATGCGAAAAAAAAAAAAAAAAAAAAATAATAAAAACAAAATGCATGGCTTGCTTTTGCAAACAGAAGCCAGTACAGATGGTAACAAGCGAAGAGAGCAATGAGTTTGAGGACACAAGTTCAAATCTCACTTCTCGCGAATTTTTCCCATCTTTTTTGCAAAGAAGAGACAAGAATGATTATCTCGCAAAGAATGAAGACAAAAATGATTATCTCGCACAGAATGAAGAAAATAATGATTATTTCGCAAAGAACGATTGAAAAAATTGACAGAAATTAAAGAATGAATGAATGGGACGAACCTTTATGGCGTACACCCTAGTTCGCGAATGATATTTCGTAAGAGGCAAATGTAAGACCTAAAGTGCGTCATATAAGGGGTATCTCTTGACTGGCTCGGGGAAAAGGTTACACAGCTCCTGGAACTTGAGTCATGGAAATTTGGGGTCAATAAAGCCCATCCGGGAGAGATGCCTTGGATTTCCAACTATATATATAAGGTTATACCCTGGTTGGACGACCGAGGGTCTCTTCCAAGGAGTCAGTATATGACCAAGGCGCCGAGGTACACGGTTGAGCCAAGAGTGCAGGGCATTTGAAGTGTCTCGGCCATTCTTGGCAAGTCTTGGCACATCGCACTCGGCCCGAAGAAAACTCCACTTAGGGTGCAGTCTCGTAACCATAAGTCATATAGGTATAAGGGATAAGAGGCTGCGAAAACAATTGGTTGTTGTTAAGACCGGATGGGAGGATCTAGTCTTGTATGGCCGATGTACGCCTCCTTGAAGGGGCAACCAGGGAGAAGATAAGGGCGGCACCCTCCATTAGGGAGGTGATAAGTGTCTTAAGACGCAAATGTCATGAGGCTTTATTTTCGCAAGAAAATTTAGGCTTGTCATATTTGTGCGAGGATCCTGAAGAGGCAATAATACTAACGCGAGGGTAAGACGAGATCAATGGGTCTTTACATGAAAGTGTAAAGACGTCCTGCGATTTCGTCGCAAGACGGCAATGTCATGGGGCTTCAAGTTCGCAAGAATTTTTAGGCCTGTCATATTGTCGCAAGAAAAACATCCTGCAGAGGCAATAATACTAAAGAAATGATAAGACAAGATCAATGGGTCATTACATGAAAGTGTAACGACGTCCTGCGATTTTGTCGCAAGACGGCAATGTCATGGGACTTTATGTTCGTAAGAATATTTAGGCCTGTCACGTTGACGCAAAAACGAGAGGTGGCAAAATAATACCTTTAACTAGGAAGGCAAAATAAGACCACACAAGACAAATGATAAGGCAAGATCAATGGGTCTTTACATGAAAGTGTAAAGTCGTCCTGCGATTTTGTCGCAATGACGAGGAGAGGCAAAATAAGACCACACAAAAATGAGTAAGCAAATAAGCTTGTGAAAATGATTATATGTAAACAAATAACTTTGCGAGTATATACGTGAAAATGAGTCTGAGACAGCGAGAATAACAAAGAAATATATTTCAGAATCTCTCAGCAGTAATATTTATAATCTCTCAAGAGTGCTATTCAGAATCTCTCAGCAATATTATTCAGAATCTCTCAAGAGTGTTATTTAGAATCTCTCAGCAATATTATTCAGAATCTCTCAAGATTGTTATTTAGAATCTCTCAACAATATTATTCAGAATCTCTCAAGAGTGTTATTTAGAATCTCTCATCAATATTATTTAGAATCTCTCAAGGTATTATTTCGAATTTCGCAGAGGTATTCATAATTTAGCAGAGGTATTCATAATTTAGCAGAGGTATTCATAATTTCACAGAGGTATTCATAATTTCGAAGAAATGTTCATAATTTCGCAGAATAAGTCAGAATTTCTCAGAATGTGATTATTTTGCCAAATGTGGTTATTTCGCATAATTATTTCGCAAAATTATAAGCAACTTGAAGAGATTATACTATCGCATGAGCACAAAACATGAGACAGAGGAAAGATAAGAATAAAGAAATAATTCTCTCATTCAACATTTTCTCAAGGATTCTACCTTCATAGATAAAGAACAGAGGCAACTATGGATTACCAAGAAAATATTTTATGTTCTTTATCTTCTCGGCAAGAATCATTTCCAAAATGGACAGGAATTCTCACCAAAAATGAAGTAATAATTTCGCATGAATAGAGGCAATACTTATTACATCAAGGACGGATACTTCTTATACTTCTTCAAGGATACTTCATACTTCGTATACTTCGGGATGATACTATTAAATAACTTCTCAAAGCTTCAGAACTTCGCTCAAGAATAGAGGCAAGTATGTACTTTTCAAGTCCAGTATTCTTTCGCTCGTTCCTTCATCAACAAAGATTAAAGATTATTACAACAACAAATTTTCCTTAAAGATCGCTCTTCAAGCAATATTCAAGGAAAAAGAGGCAAGATGTAGGATCCAAATATCGCACAACACATTTTATTAGTGTGCGAGATTTAATTATTTTCTTAGCTTGAGATAATGTAGCAGAGTTTGCGAAATTATAGAGAGAGAGAGAGAGCCTGCGAGATTATAAGGAGAGCTTGAGAGAATGTAGCAGAGCTTGAGAGAATATGAGTTGTATGTGAGCTGTCATCCACTATGTAAACACCTATATAAAGAGGAGAGCAGGAGAGAGAAAGGGGAGGATAATTTTGGTAAGAGAGAGAGAGATATTATTTCAGAGAGAGATATTTTTAGAGAGAGAAAGACATTATTTTTTTTATCATCTTCTTCCCCAAAAAACTAGATCTAGAGCTCTACAAAATATCCATTAATGGAGATTCTAAATGTAATACTAATGTAATTCCAAAAATCATAGTGAAGAACCATGGATGTAGATCACATTGATCGAACCATGTAAAAAATTTTGTGTGTCTATTTATATTTCTAGTATTTATATTTGAAATTTAGGTGATTAATAAGATTTAGATCTACAAAATATTATAGGGGGTGTGTTGTAGGAAATCCTGCAACTACAACAGTAGTGATTTTGACATACTACGAACTCGAACATGTGGATACTACGTTATTTGAGAAGCAATTTTTTCGAACTTTGGGCTTGAACATGCTGCGGATTGAACATCCTGGAAATAGTTTCTACAACACTTGTAGTAATACAGTTTGGGTGGTTTCTGTAGGTAATAGTTTCAGCAAATCTCGAACCGCGAATCTGGATTGCAGCAGTTACGATTAACTGGACTGCAGTATCTGCGATTATATGGTCTGCAGCAGCTGCGATCAACTGGACTACAACAATTGCGACCAAAACTGGACTGCAGCAGTTTCGATCAACTGGACTGCAACAGTAATTTTTTAACAACATTGAAACTGCTTTCACATGAACACGATTTTGAAGCTCCCTGTACTACTTTTCTCAATGGGAAAACACGGTTCCATTTCTCGTAATTCCCCTTAGTCGGCGCCAATGTTTGTACCCAAAATTACTTTTGGGCACGAAACACGATTGAGGTGTGTATTTAGGGTTGGAGACGAATTGAAGAACAAATAAAAGAGACACGGGTTTTACGTGGTTCGGCATGGTTTGCCTACATCCACGGGTGAATCCCCTTAGGGGTGGTGTTTTATTGATAATAGAATTACAGTCTTTTTTTTCTCTCTCTCTTTTTCCTCCCCTTTTAATGATTTCTGCTCCTCCTTATTTATACAGTTGAATACCTAATTTCAATATAAGCTTAAATGCAATTAACCGCTCATTCATGCCTCCATGTTAAATTCTGCATGAAACTGCTCATTCATGCCTCCATGTTAAATTCTGCATGAAACCGCTCTTTGCATGCTTCCTGAATTAATTCGCATGAAACTGTTTTTGCATGCCTCCTGAATTAATTCGCATGAAACTGTCTTTGCATGCCTCCTGAATTAATTTTGCATCTTTGGCGGAATTTGGATTGATGGTTGTGAGGCATAATGAAATTTGGCTGTATGGATGGAGACTGGCTGACAGCGCATCTGGCAACATGGCTAGAATCCGGTTAGCAGCACATCTGGCAGCATGGCTAGAAACTGGTTGGCAGTGCGGCAGAGTACTTGGCTGGAAATCGGTTAGAGGTGCGACGTGCAACCTGACTTTGACAGCTGACCAACGGTTGACTTTGACCGTTGACCGAGTGTTGACTTTGACCATTGACCAGTTATTGTAATACTGGGAAGGCTGGTGGGCTACTTCGGTTGACTTGTTAGCGGGATTGGATGATAGTTGAACAGTGGCCCAGGCAACATTCTGGCCCTATATGTGGAAATTTACTCATGGTACAAACATCGCCCCCTCTTAACCTCCAACTTGTTGCGGGGTTAAGAAGTTAGTTTTTCATTTCGTATTAACAAACTATGATAAAATTCGCCTTCAAGTGTGGATTATTGTCGTCTGAAGTAAATAACAATCTTCCTTGTTCGTTTGCGGAAATCAAGACGCCCCCAAGAGTAAATTATTATTGTTGAAGCGCGAAGAAAACTGCCTTCTCTGATTGTGGAAATCGTAATCAAGTCGCCCCCAAGTGAGGCTATTGCTATTGGAAGATCGGTGGGAAACAGTTGAGTATGAACCATTGTTGTATGCAAAACAGGACTGAAGGCTGAACTAGTCTGCAACGGAAGCGTGATGCTGGAGCGGATATCGATCTTTATATGTCGTCAATAATTATATGAATCAAGATAGCAGCAACGATGTAAACTAGATCGCCATAGTTGTTACGGGACTGGGCTGCAATGATTGCGGTAAACTAGACTGCGAAGACACAAAAACTGTCCTGAGGAAAACTGGGTAGTGCTGACTTTGAGCAAAGGCAGTGCAGCAGCTGCGATCAGTGGGACTGGATCACGGGGATGCGAAGTAGGCCGGACAAGGCAGCCTTTCGATTTGGACCGCAACAAAGAACGAGCAAGGCACCGCTGCTGCAGCCATTGCGATCACCGGACTGCGCTGGAGCTGCGAACATAGCTGGACTGCAGCAGTTGCGATCAGCTAGAATGTAGAAGTGACGAGCATATCCGGACCGCAGTAGCTGTGATCAGCTGGACTACAGTAACGATGAGCGGGATCGCACCTGCAACCAGCAGAATGCGATCGGTGGACTACAGGAGCGACGAGCAAAGATGGACTGCACCAGCTGCGATCAGCTGGACTGCAGGAGCGACGAGCTATGATGGACTACAACAACTTCGATCATTTGGACTGTAGGAGCGACAAGCTATGATGGACTGCAGCAGCGATGAGCAAAGGCAAAGAATGGTGTGATCAGCTGAAGCTGCAGGAGCTACGAATAGAGTTGGAATGCAGTAACTTCGATTAGCTGTACTGCAGCAGCTGCTGAGGAACTGGACAAAAACAGTTCGATAAACCCGAGTGTAACAGTTACAAATAAAACCATACTGCATCAGTTGCGTCCAACTGAGTACAGAATAGATGAGAAAAATTGGACTACATCGATTTGCGTCAATTGAATGCAAACAATTGCAATCGAATCGGATCGCATCGATTCGTCAAGCGAAAGTGCAGCGATTGCTAGTAAACTGAATCGCATCGATTGCGTCCAAGTGAGTCGACGATTGCTTAGAAGGCTGGATTACAACAGTTCGATGAACTAGACTGTAGCAGTTATTAAGAGGGGTATATGTTCGCCCCCTCTTAATACTGTAACTCGTTAGAGGATTAAGAAGTTCAGGTTACCTTTTGTTTTGATTTTCAGCAGCTGAATTTCACATCGCATTTGGGTGTTACGTAACTCGCCCCCAAGCGTGTGGAGTGTTACGCAGTTCGACCCAAAAAAGTTACTTTAGACCATGAGGTGTTACATATCTCGCCCCCAAGTGATGATCACACACGTCGAAGTGATATGCAACTCGCCCCCAGAAGATAGTGATTGTCATGCTCGCACAAGGGTGCACAGCCTTGCTGCATCTTGCTCGCGCATGAAATGAAGTTAAAGGTATCTGCTATCTGGAATTCGTGCTGGGGGCCAATCCCACTATTCCATATGCGCGCATAATTGAAATGTGTGCATCTCCTTGTGAGAAAATGCTCGCTACATTGTAGGTGTCCCAGTGAAGAAAATTATGCATTATTATACGAAATGATGCAAAAATATTTAATTGTATTCGTACCTTATGAGATGTGGTATTGCGATTCTTTGTATATGATGTTATGTTAAAGAAGACGGTTCAAGCATCTCGGCTCTGTAACAGTGGCTTTGCCAGTTGAATCAAAACTGGACTGTAGATAGTTGCCATGGAAATGTATTTCAACATTTGCGATCGAGAATGAGCTAATGATTATAAGTAAAATTGGACTGAAGCAATTTTGAGGGAAACTGTACTGAAACAGTTTTGAGTAAAACCGGACTACAATAGTTCGATCAACCGGACTGTAGTAATTATAAGAAAAAGGACTGCAGTAGTTCGATCAACTAGACCGGCAGATTTCTTTGGGAAAGCTGGACTACAGCTGACTCGATCAATTGGACTTTATTAATTATTGGAAAAAGGACTGCCTTGATTCGATCATACGGATCATGAGTATTCTTTGAGGAACTGGACTGATTGATTCGATCAACTGGGTATAGCATTCTTTTTGTTGATTTAATGCGACCGTTCCGGTGTTGCCATTTTAAGTTTCTAAAAATTTAATTTTCTTCAAAAATTGAAATTCGCCTTCATGATGTTGGAAATTGACATACGATCTCAACGGGCCGAAAATCACTCAGTTTGGATGCACGAAGAAGAAGTTATCGAAGAAACAAAATTGGTCGGTGAGCGCATTGCTCCAAACATGTTGATGATGTGATTGTACCAAAAATATTCTTCTTCAAATGTAAAATTTTTACCTTCATGATGTAGGATATTGAAATGTGATTGCAACGATCCAAAAATCACCCAATTCGGACGTGGAATGAAGAAGATATCAAGGATGCAAAATCGAAGACCAAGCCCAAGAAATGGTTGTAGGTGGCTAAGCCCACGAACTGGGGCAGAAATATCCACAAGCCTAATGACGATGGGCTGAAATATCATTGAGCAAACGGCTCAACTCGGCGAGCCGGCTCGGTTCAACTAGGTGGCGTAAACATCCGCCGGTGTAAACGATCGGGGTGTAAACATCCAAGAGGCCATGAGCTTAACACTTTTCAGAAGCACGGAATCGGGACACGGTATTAACATGCGCTAACGCGATACCTTTGAAGTATATCCTAGTGGCATAACTATTGCATAGAATCGGCGTCACGGCTCGGTTAGTCGACTAGGTGGCGTAAACATCGGGAATGCGCGTGAGCCGATATCTTTGACGTGTCACCATCGAGGGGTATTGAGAAAACATCCAAGGGCCGGGTTGATGTGAAGAATGAGCTGCCATGGAGTGATTGTGCCAGAAGAATTACACAGTGGAGAACTAACGGAAGCCATAGTGTAAAATCGGGATTTGGAGCCGTAAGGGAATCACAGAATATTAACATGCTGGGACATAGTGGCGGACCACTTTTCGACGTGTCAACACTTTGATTGGATACTAATTGTGCGTTTACGTGGCGATTCGTTGAAACGTGGCATTCGCCTATCAAAACTTAATTCAGAATCGAACCAAGCGGCCAACATGGCGGATGGCGTGGTACATTGCGTGGACCATCTTGATGACGTGGCGATTTGTTGCTGATGTGGCATATTATTGTTGACGTGTTAATGTTTGTTTGGACGGGATTGCTGAAGTGGCATGTTGTTGATACAATGAACTAACGTGGGTGAACGACACTTAACATGGGTGAGCGCCAAAGCTGAAGTGGGTGACAGCAACTTAATGTGGGTGATGGAACTTAATGTGGGTGGCGGAAATATAACGTGGGTGACCGGAACTTCTGACGTGGGTGAAACTTTGCTGCTGCCGGAATATTGGCCGCCGACATTTACCGCGTTTTTTTTTTTTAACTTTCTGCGACGCTTTCTCAGAAATGTGGTCTTTGCCTTTGGACTTTTTGTGACAAGTTTTCGGAACTGTTGTCTATTCCTTCTACGGCTTCTTGCAACGGTTCTGGGGACTGTTGCCGTTTCTCATGGACTTTGAACCACCGTTTTGCTACACTTTTGTGGTATTTTCTGGAACCTTTTGAGATGCTTTTCTGGAGGTCTTCTCTAGGGTTTTCAAGCGCCTAAAGATGTAGGCAACTTGACAACCCCGCGATCATGACAGTAGTGATTTTGACATACTACGAACTCGAACATGTGGATACTACGTTATTTGAGAAGCAATTTTTCGAACTTTGGGCTTGAACATCTCATGGATTGAACATCCTGGAAATACTTTCTACAACACTTGTAGTAATACAGTTTGGGTGGTTTCTGTAGGTAATAGTTTCAGCAAATCTCGAACCGCGAATCTGGACTGCAGCAGTTACGAATAACTGGACTGCAGCAGTTACGATTAACTGGACTGCAATATCTACGAATATATGGTCTGCAGCAGCGGCGATCAGCTGGACTACAGCAATTGCGACCAAAACTGGACTGCATCAGTTTCGATCAACTGGACTGCAACAGTAATTTTTTAACAACGTTCAAACTGCTTTCACAGGAACACGATTTTGAAGCTCCCTGTACTACTTTTATCAATGGGAAAACACGGTTCCTTTTCTCGTAATTCCCCTTAGTCGGCGCCAATGTTTGTACCCAAAATTACTTTTGGGCACGAAACACGATTGAGGTGTGTATTTAGGGTTGGAGACGAATTGAAGAACAAATAAAAGAGACACGGGTTTACGTGGTTCGACATGGTTTGCCTACATGCACGGGTGAATCCCCTTGGAGGGTGGTGTTTTATTGATAATAGAATTACAGTCTATTTTTTTTCTCTCTTTTTCCTCTCCCTTTAATGATTTCTGCTCCTCCCTATTTATACAGTTGAATACCTAATTTCAATATAAACTTAAATGGCATTAACTGCTCATTCATGCCTCCATGTTAAATTCTGCATGAAACTGCTCATTCATGCCTCCATGTTAAATTCTGCATGAAACTGCTCTTTGCATGCTTCCTGAATTAATTCGCATGAAACTGTTTTTGCATGCCTCCTGAATTAATTCACATGAAACTTTCTTTGCATGCCTCCTGAATTAATTTTGTATGCTGGCGGACTGGATTGATGGTTGACGGGCATAATGGGCTGGCAGTATGGATGGAGATCGGTGACAGCGCATCCCGGCAACATGGTTGGAATAGGTGTTAAAGACATCTGGCAGCATGGCTAGAAACCGGTTGTGATGTGCTTGATGCGAGTACTTTTTTGAAATCGGTTAGAGATGCGACGTGTGCAACCTGACTTTGACAGCTGACCAACGGTTGACTTTGACCGTTGACCGAGCGTTGACTTTGACCATTGACCGTTATTGTAATCTTACTGGGAAGTTTGTGGCTACCGGTTGACTTGTTCGGGATTGGATGCAGTTGAACAGTGGCCTGAGCAACATTCTGGCCCTATATGTGGCAATTTTACTCATGGTACAAACAACCTCCCCGCCTTTGCATTTTATGAAATCTAGTTTTTAATAATGAGACCTTCAATTCAAGTCAGAACTACATAAATGATGGCTTGTTACAAAGCTTACAGTCAATGGAACATATCTTACAAAATGATTCAAAAAATATTTTGCCTTATTTTTGCAGATACTTATACTATTATATGGCATAAGGTTGTGCATCCAAATCTGGCGGCACAAAACTGGAAGATTGAGCGCGGGGCGTGTGCGACACTAGACAAAGTTCAAAGTAGATTGTCAACAAATGTTATTTGTGTAAGGCAGAGGAAGAATCGCTAGAGCATATTTTGTGGTATTGTGACTTCGCAGTTCAGGTTTGGGACTCGATTTCTTCCATTTTTAATTTAACTCCTCATTTGAATCTTGTTAAAGCTGCCAAGGGGAAGAGTCGCATAATCAAAGACATTTGGTTAATAACAATTTTGGTTGTTAGAGCTGAATTATGGCTTACTCGCAAAAGAATTATGTATGATAAGAAAACAACGCATTTGGATCTTTTCAAGAAGCGTGTTTTCCATTTGGTACATTAACATTCAGTTCGATTAAAAAGCTACATGGATAATTCTGTGTATGATTTGAGCATTCTAAACTTCTTTAGAGTGCGTCACAGGTTGGTTAAGACTATTCATCCGTTGGAATGTTTTTGGAGTCCACCACCAAGAAACGTTTTACTCCTTTGCTGTGATGGAGCGGCTAGGGATAATCCAGGGTGTGCGGGTGCTGGTGTGGTTGCTAGAGATGCAGATTGTAATGTGACTGGTGCTATGAGTATTGGCCTTGGAATAACAAACAATTATATGGCTGAAATTTTGGTATTATAGTGGGGTTGGAGTGGCTGTGAAATGGGGTATGAGGCATATTATTGTTCGTTCAGATTCGATAAGTGCAGTCATGGACTTTTTTAATTCTAATGTTCCTTGGATGATCAAACAACGCTGGGAGATTGTTCAAGGCTCTTATGACTCAATTATTTTCGAACATACATATAAAGAGGCGAATTTTGCGACTGATGTTATGGCTAAAAGAGGTTGTTTTCTAAGAAATGGGAAGGACTAAATTATGATGGAAGACCTGTTTTCCTTTATGCTATTGAATATCCTAATATGTCTTATTTTATATTCAAAAAGTTTATGAGTATTTTGGGGTATGTTGACCTCTTCTTTTTCTTGTAATCTCTTTTGTACAAATTGCTATTTATTAATACAATTTGGATTTACCAAATAAAAAAAAAAAAAAAAAACGGAACACTGTTGAACGACCAAAGGTGCCAATCTTGAATTCAACGGTTATGATTATGTTTAGAGTAATCATTAGAACCAGCTAAAATTCTCAGAGCCTTAGTATTCCTTTCCGATGACTCTCTTAAAAGTAAGTAAACAAAACCCACGCATCATCTTTATCTACCGACCGAGTACCGACCCCAGCACCATACACCCAAAACGACCGTTGAAAATCCAACGGCTCAATGAGACGTAGTTTTCGTTCACGTACTTTTACTACCGACAGAATCATTACTATTTTCGCCTGCAGCGCTTGCCTGCCACGTCGAATTGTAAAGTGGGTCCTACTTGTTGTATACTAGAATTCACAAAACTTCTCGATTTCTGCAACTTGCGGACTCTTTCTTTTCCTCCGTCAAGGAATCCTTCGTCGAAAATTGGCGATATCTGGAATTCTATTCCCTTGTAAATATCTTCCCCAATTCTCTCTTTCAAACTACTAACAACGTAATAATCGGATCTAAATTTGAAAACTCCGTTTCTCTTTTCAGTTCTATCGTTTCATCGTAACCAAGTAGCCAATTTGAGGTAAAGTTTCATCCTTTTTTTTTTTTTCATTCGAATTTTAGTTCTATACCGAGTTTTTATTTTTAAATGCTGTTTTATGTTTGTTTGTTTGTTTGTTTGTTGTAAAATTAGGGTTTTAAGTTCTTGACACTGATGCTTGATTTGGTCATCTGAAATAATTGTAAAGATGTCTGGACCGTTGGATCGATTAGCCAGACCCTGTAAGTATACTTTTGATCTTTTGTAGTTGTTGCTATTATCAGCTTCATAGTGAAATGATTTTGACTTTTTAATTTTAGGTTTTTTTTTTTTTTTTTTTTGGTTCCTAAATTGCTTTAATTTTTTTTAACAGGTTTTGAGGGGTTTACTAGCGATGAAAAGAGTGAAAAAAGAGAAAGAAAATCTGATTTCGAAAATTCAGAAGATGAAAGAAGGACAAGAATGGGGTCTCTAAAGAAGAAAGCTATAAATGCATCTACTAAATTTCGACATTCCCTTAAGAAAAAGAATAGTAGGAGGAAAAGTGATAGTCGCATTTCTGTTTCCATTGAAGATATTCGGGATGTAGCTGAGTTACAGACTGTTGAAGAGTTTAGGCAAGCATTGATTCTTGATGAGTTACTTCCCACCAGACATGATGATTATTACATGATGTTAAGGTATAAAAATATACTAATAGTTCATTCCAGTTGTTTTAATGATATCTATGTGCCGCAAATAGGTGAGCATTCGTATGTACGAATTTGTGCTCAATGGTTTGAGTTGATTACAGGTTTTTGAAGGCGAGGAAGTTTGATATTGATAAAGCAAAGCACATGTGGGCAGAGATGATTGAATGGAGGAAAGAATTTGGTGCTGACACTATTGATGAGGTATTTATATGTAGAAGCAACGTACTGTAAGTTAGAATTTCCTTTCGATTGTATGTAATGATAAAGTTTTTGATGTTGGTTGTTTCTTTTACTAGGATTTTGAATTCGAAGAGTTTGACGAAGTTATCAAATACTATCCTCACGGTTATCATGGTGTGGATAAGGATGGTAGACCTGTTTACTTTGAGAGACTAGGGAAGGTTGATCCTAACAAACTCATGCAAGTGACAACTATTGATCGCTATGTCAGATACCATGTGAAGGAGTTTGAGAGGACTTTTTCTGTGAAATTCCCCGCTTGCACCATTGCCGCCAAAAGACAAATTGACTCAAGTACAACCATTCTAGATGTCCAAGGGGTGGTGGGTGTCCCATCTTCTTACTGTCGGTGCTGTTTAATACTTACTAGAAAACTTGAATGATGGGAAATTATTGTAGTTACAGTCTAATTTGATTGCTTTTGTCAATTTGTATAACAAGGGTTTCAAGAATTTTGGCAAGTCTGCACGTGACCTTCTTCTGAGGCTGCAGAAGATTGATGCAGACAATTATCCGGAGGTACTTAGTAGTAACTTTTGCTTCAATTCTTTCCTACCTTTTAATATTTCTACCTGTATTAGGATATTCTTACGGACATATGATTCATGACATGGCAGACCCTTCATCGAATGTTTATCATCAATGCGGGTGCTGGTTTTAAGATGATCTGGAGCACTGTGAAGTCCTTCCTTGATCCCAAAACTTCCTCCAAGATTCATGTATGCTAGAATTCACTTATGTATGTTAATCATTTATCTGTAAATATTAACTCGTATGTGGACTGGATTTTCACTTTGAGTTCTTTTTTTAGGTTCTTGGAAACAAGTATCAGAGCAAACTGCTTGAGGTAATAGATGCCAGGTATTAGTTCCCCACTCTTACAACAGTGCTGACTTCAATCAATCCTGAAGATGTTTTTGATCTTCTGTTTATACCTTAAGAAAGTGTCTGAAAACTTTTGTTTTCTCAGTGAGTTGCCAGAGTTTTTCGGTGGTAGCTGTCATTGTGAAGATCAGGGAGGTTGCCTTAGGTCTGATAAGGGTCCATGGAAAGACCCTAACATATTGAAGGTAATTGATTTAACTTCGAAACTTCTATTTTTGTTAAGTTATACTGTCACGATTAACGTAGTTAGATTTTCTGCTGTTAGTTACAGTTACCGAGTTTTATGTGATTAAGATGTACGTATACTCTGATTCAGATGGTTGAGAATGGGGAAGCAAAATGTACTAGGCAAATCGTGAAGATTTCCAACAGCGAGGGGAAAATTATCACCTATGCCAAGCCATATTATTCTTTGGTACCTCCTTTTACTTCATCTGTTAAACGTCTTTGCTGCGGCTACTGAGTTACACATTATCGTATCTAGTTTACTTTGCTTTATTTTTCTTATTATTAAATCCTTACTTTTACTTCATCTTTTTCAATGTCTTTGCTACTGTTAATGAGTTACACATTTATTCATATTTTAAGTTTAGTGTGCTTCATTATCTTATGAGTTATTCATAATTTATTATGTTTGAATCAGGTAAAAGGTGGTGATACTTCTACTGCTGAGTCTGGATCAGAAGCTGAAGACATAACCTCACCTAAGGCACCTAGGACTTATGTAAATCCTCGGTTGACTCCAGTTCGTGAAGAAGTAAGCATTCCCTGATTTATATGACGTCAATGCTGTGTGATTTGTTACACAAAGAAATCTACATTTTTTTTTTAAATATCTATATATATTTTTGATATAATTAGGACTCTTACAGTGTTTTGGTTGGTAGCCTAGCAACAAGCTTGGCACCAAGACCTTTTTGAATAGCAACACCCAATCTATAAAAAATAAAACTACCTACACCACTACTAGCATCAAAACTAACAAGGAAATTTTATGTGCTTTCGCATTAGCGAATGTTGATGAGTATTTGAATTATTGTTGGTTGGTACTTGGTTGTCTTGTCTGACGCTGACAAATGATATGGGTACATCTGAAACATACCAAATTTTTACTCTGTTATGGATTAGATTTCTATGTTTAATGTTTTTGACTCAACATCTTTATATGCATTGTTGAACACAGGCCAAATTAGCTGGAAAGGGAAGCCTCTCCGGTGCATATCTGGAGTATGATGAATATGTACCCATGGTTGACAAAGCTGTAGACTTTGGATGGAAGAAAGAAATTGCACATCAAAGGTCTTTTGCTTTGAAAGGTTAGCTACTTTTAAGGATTCAATATATTTTTAGACGTTCAAGGTTCGAATTCTGTTCCATTGAACCAAAATATTTTTGACTTTTAACATCTACCCTTTTTTCTCTGTGCATGTGTGTTTTTGGCATTTCTGATACAAATTCACAAATCATCCTCTGCAGGGAGAACAATACCACTGCCCGAAAAACAAATGTCTAAAACAGGACTTCAAGCTCGAATGTATGCTATGCTTATGCTCGTCTTCACAACTCTTGTCGCTCTTTTTCACACAGTAACTTTTCATGCGACCAAGAAGCATCCCAAGACAGTGTCCGACAATAGTAACTTCATTGACCTAACAGTGGAACCAATGCCCATGGAAGATTTCCGTCCTCCCTCTCCTACCCCAGAATTCTCTGAGGCAGACCTCCTCTCATCCGTGCTCAAAAAATTGGGGGAGCTTGAGTTGAAGGTGGACACCCTCCAAGCTAAGCCATCTGAAATGCCCTGTGAGAAAGAGGAGTTGCTGAATGCTGCGGTTTGTCGTGTAGATGCGCTGGAAGCAGAACTAATTGCTACCAAAAAGGTACACTGCCTTCTTTTGCTTTTCTTCTGTGGCAGTATCGGTATATTAATTTATATTGATAGTATGACGTTAAATTTTAGATAACTTGTATGCGCTTGCTCCATCAAAATTCATAATCATCTCACAGTTTGTTTGGACTATAAATATGTAAACCGATATGCACGTTTATAACTCAGCATATGAATATGTCAGACCTTTATAGTCATAATATTACATGCTAATACTGCTTTGTACCTTGCAGGCTTTGCATGAAGCTTTAATGAAGCAAGAAGACCTGCTTGCATATATAGACTGCCATGAACAGGCCAAGTTGAAGAAGAAGTTTTCTTGCTGGTGAAGTGTGTGATTCATGATGCGGCATAGCTAGGAGTTCCGTTGGGGATGGAGCACTTGTATATGTGAGAAAAGAAAAATTGAAAAGGAAAAAATGTCAACAGGCTAGTAGAGAGGCACAAAAAGTTACGTCTTAAACAAATGGTGTGACACTTGCAAAGACTTAAAAGGCAAACTTTTGCTTTGAGATATATACTAATACTCATTTGGTCCTGTTGAAAAGGATACTTTCACTTCTTATTTTTGTTCCATAAAAAAAAGCATATAGCAAATACCTATTGTGTATTTGCAAAACTACTCATGATGTGGAAAAATTTGTGTAAATAGTGAAAATCTCTCTTTCAGTGGGATAGGGAATGTTAGACGTGTTACTGATATATATTGCGGTTTATATATCAGTATTGTTGCTCCATCACTGTCCACTATGCCCGCGCGTAAATGCAACAAGTGGTTCTGCAACATTCTCAAAGGTATTGTGCTGGTTATACATGATCCTCCTTCTGGAGTTTGGATAAAAAGGTTTACAAGAAAGTTCAGGTCTACTTCGTACCCAAAAGCCAAGTAGGATAATGTTTAAAAACGAAAATATATAGGATATTTAATAACTCTTGCGGCGATTCATTTAAGTTCCATACACATACAAGTATTAAAGACGGGGAACCTTAGTATACAACCAAATCCTCGATCTTGTTTGAGATTTTCAAAAACAAAACATAATACAATTGGATAGGGATTTGAAGAGCTGAAAGATGCAGCTACCACCAAGATCACTAAAACCACAAACACCAATATACACACATATTTTAACATGATATATACGCCTGAGCCTGAGCCTGAGCCTGAGCCTGAGCATCACGTTAACGGCTTTCTTCCTCACCAGCTAAAAGGAGTCTTTTCCAATCAGAAACCAAACAATTTCTGCATGAAAACACAATAAATGATTCCAAGGGACAATGTAAGACATTAATAATCCAGTTCATGTCTTAGTAACTTACCAACTTCTTCTTCTTTTTCTTCTTGTCGATGTAAGCTAAAAGTTCCTCCTGTTTTGCAAGGGCTTCGTCCAGAGCCTGCAGAAGCATAGTAACCGGTAATTGTTTACTTACATTAATACCAGCGTCACGCCGTCACCCTTAGCAGTATACAAGCCAAAATAAATTTCAAAATTCCACAGAACCAAGAGCCAGTCATTTGCACCTTTTTAGTCGTCAAAAGCTCTTGCTCCAAAGCATCAACACGGTTTAAAGCAGCATTTAACATTTCTTCTTTATCAGCTGGCATTGTTGCAGGTTTCGAGCTTAGACCAGTCACCTTATCTTCCAAATCAGCCATGCGCTTCATGATGGCGTAGTATTCAGGGCCAGAAATGGTGGCCATGGGACATTGGTTTGGGGCCTGAACTTTAACCATGGTGTCAACGCCGTAAACTTGGGTAGAATAGAGGTTGGCATCTGTCAGCCTCTTTGGCATGCTGCGTGTCAATCTGATCATAGCGATAATTCCCATAATGAATGCCATGATTGCAGTAAAGATCTGAGAACTGATTCCTTCATGACCCTTGCCAGCATTAACAATAGGGAAACAAGCTGCCACTACAAGACCCGAACATGATGTTTCAATAAATTAAACATATGAGTTGCTTGGTCAAAAAATGTAAACCTTTATATGGAGCAAGTACCTTGAGCAAAAGCGAGTTTATCATTTTGTGTCATGGTGTTCCAGGTAGCATCCACGCTCTTGTCAACCATGGGCATGAAGTCATCGTACTTGTAAGGGTTGGAGAATGCTGCTTTGCTAGCTTGAAACTGTGAATAACAAAATATTTGATCACGGAATATACTAGAATCAAGAATGACGAAAGCTTAGAAAGCTCTTAATTTGGGCATATAGCGTAAGCTATCAAAATATCCACAAAGTCCGAACAACTTACTTCCTCACGCACAGGAGAGAGTTGGGGATGCTCAATTTTCTCCCTCGCTAGTTTGGGAGAGAGGGCATCTGCTTCCGAAAACGTTTCCACGGTAGAACAGTCGCATCCCTTCAGTTGGAGTAACAATCATAAAAAGTTAGGTACTTCACCAGTAGATAAAACCTTGTTGACTCAAGGTTACAACAGAAGGGAGAGAACACGATATTCAGTTTTATTTTATTAATACTCCCTCCGTACTATTATAAGGGGAGTTCTACTTTCAAAGTTGTTTTTCTCTTATATACCCCTATTTATGATGCATGGTTATTATACAATTTACTTTAATGTGTGGTGGAGATTTATAGATCTATTAATATATAATATTTATATTGGGATAAGATGAGGGTAAGTAAGGAAAGTAAGAGAAAAATTATGAAAACCAAAAACTTCATTATTCTACGAGATTTCTACTTTTCCGCCTATATAATAGGAACGGAGGGAGTATATTGTAACACCTTTGTTGGGTATACAATTTCATCCTCGGAAATAGTCTTCTCATCGGGAGTGCTCACAGTCTTTGTACATTTGGCTTCACCATTTTGGACAGCCTGTACAATTGCTAAATGGTTGGTTAAATCAGAAAGACATAATAGAATGACGGGAAAATAAGTTAAAATGGGGAATAAAGCAGCAAATAACCTTCAAAATTTCAGGGTTCTTCCACGGCCCTTTGTCTGAGAGCATGCAACCACCGTGTTCAGCACAAGTGCAAGTACCACCCAAAAACTCTGGCAACTCACTGATACACGTAGGAAAGAACGTGTTAGGAGATTAATACCGTCGTACTAGAAACAATAAAATCAGGTTTAAATCATTTAGAACAATAGTCCCATATCATAGTGATCGATCATTTCAGAGCTTATTACCTAGCATCAATTACTTCAAGCAACTTGCATTGGTACTTGTTTCCAAGAACCTAATAGAGAGAAAACAAACACTATATGTTGAGTTCCTTAAATGAATAGATTTGTGTACCAACAACAACAGTTTCAGAGAAATATTTTGCTTACATGGATCTTTGCTGTGGTTTTTGGGTCAAGGAATGATTTGACAGTGTTCCACAACATCCTAAAGCCAGGGCCTGCATTTATGATGAACATGCGGCACAAAGTCTGCAGTGAAACAAGATAGGTTTCCGTATGACATTACCCTACGGGAACCAAGAAGATCGATGCGAGAGTAGTTTTAATAAGAGCAAAGATATACCTCAGGGTAGTTGTCACCATCAATCTTTTGAAGGCGCTGAAGAAGATCTCTAGCAGCTTTGTTGAAGTTTTTGAGTCCCTATAATTGAACCAGTACTAGATATTATTCATTGGAGACATACTAACCACTAACATAAAGAAAATCGTTTTGACCTAACAAATTGAGACTGGATCAAAGAGTGATTTCATAAATACTTTTATCTCAAAATATATGATTCAATAATGTGCAAGAGGCAATATCGCTTCATCACAAGGTTAACTTTGTCAAGAACATACCACTCCCTGAACATCTAAGATGGTTGTACTCTGGTCAATGTGCTTTTTGGCCGCAATTGAACAAGCTGGAAACTTAGTAATGAAGGTCCTTTCAAATTCCTGGACGTGATATTTCAGATATCGGTCCATGGTTGTAACTTGCATCAACTTTGGAACATCGATTTTACCCAATCTTTCAATGTAAACAGGTCGTCCTTCCTTATCCACTCCGTGGTGTCCTTGAGGATAATACTCACGAACTTGCTCGAGTTCAGTAAATTCAAAATCCTGAAATGCATGAGACCAAACAAGACAGTTCAGGCATACATGACAAGTGGGAAAGCGCAGCATAAAAAAAAAAAAAAAAACATTATCCATCAAATGTGACCAACAATACCTCCATAATTGTATCAGCACCAAATTCCTTCCTCCACTGAAGCATGTCAGACCACATTTGTTTTGTTTTCTCAACGTCGAATTTTCTGGCTTTCAAGAATCTGTATCATAAAATAACAAGCCATTGATTTTAACAAAGGATGTATTTGAAGTCTTGGTTCCTAAACTATATAAGGTCCAAACAACATCCATTTACTTTATCTATGAATTGATGGTAATTAAAGATGGGAAGAACCTGAGCATCAAATGATAATCATCGTGCTTTGAAGGAAGCAACTCTTCCAATATCAGGGCTTGGCGGAAAGCATCGACAGCTAGTACTTCCTCTTCCTTGCGAACATCCTCAATGGCAACAGACATAACTCGACTACTTCTCCTACCCCTTTTCAGGGAATTCCTGAACTTTGAAGATGCATTTATTGCTCTCCGTCTCAGAGATCCGATCCTAGTCTTTCTCTCATCCTCAGAGTGTTCAACATCCGATTTTTCAAGAGCTGTAAATAATATAGAAATAAAAGTGAGAGATATCAAGCTGAAAGGAGTCTCCCGAAAGCTATTGCGCAATAGTTATCTCGTCTAGCTTACGCGATCTAATTACGTTTTGCATTCTCATGGAATATTAGAACCATAAATGATGTCTCAAATCAAAGAGCTCGTTATAGAGCTTTGCAGCCTTAATCTAGCAGACGCATTTTCTATAATATTTTTCATTCCAGTGTTACGAGTTTGCAGCAGCCAAGTATTTGAGCATTAAGCAGGTAAGCTGTAATTGGATTCTATGCTAGCTTTCTTACCGAGTCTTGAGGATCGGTCGAGGTCACCCATATTTCTTCGTTGTGATGTCGCACTCCTGCAAACAACAAACGGAAAGGAAATTTAGCACTCATACAAAGCCTGCACGATCAAAAGCATAATCCACAAATCTCTTACATTCCTGACATAAGTATGTACAGTTTTGTACATGTTGCTAACAAAAGAAATCAAAAATAGAAGTAGGAACTGTGTAATTTAGACGAACCTGTAGTTACAAAATCGACGATACAAAAAAGAGTTAGACGACGAAAGAGAAACGAAAAGACATTACCTCCGGGCGAAAAATCAATGACTTTGGAAGTCAGAGAGAAATGTTGTATAAAACACCCGGATTATCCTCTGATCATAAAAAGTAAAACACTAAAATTAGACCTGGTATAGAAACTGAATAATTGAGGAATTCACGACGTGGTTGGATCTCATGTCAAGATACCCTTGTTGAAACATCAATCCTAATTGTCTTTTGAGAAGATTTTGTTAGTTGTTGCTGTTTGACATAGTCGCCTTATTGTCGTCATAACTCCTCCTAAGTTTAGTTTCTTGACGAAATGTTTGCCACTCCGTTCAAAGTAAACCTCTAAGCTCTAACTAACTAAACTAACTTATTAAAATCCTTCCGTATTCCCTCCCTCCAAATTGTCTTCTAAAATTTCCCAGTAAAATCATCTAGCACTATCCTGTCTTACATTATCAAAATAATGTTGTTCATCTGTGGCCCTTGATTCGCTAATTTGTTAAATTGAGTGAGGTGATCGATGTAGACTTTTGAGCAGCTATACCGGACAAAATAAATGAATAACTTAATGTATTATCTACTACTTTGAGTATTTCCGTTTTCTTCCCCTTATTCTTTTGGTATATTTAATGATAATCTTATATGATTACGTGTTGTTGCTGTTGCAAAATGGTGGGATTCCACTAATTAAGATGAATTTGTCCTTTTAATAGAGCCTCTAGCGGCAAAGTCATTTTCCAGTCCAGTAGGCCGCTTTTTTATCCTGGCATTCGTAGGGGGCTTGAAAGGAATTAAGGGTGACTACACCAAATCAGGAATTTTGTCACAGCCTATATCTGTTACTTATTAAATTTGTAACGGTTATAGCCTGAACAAATAGGCCGTGATTAATAATTGTGACGGATTTGTGTAACGTTTTTATCTGTGACAATATCCAGATATAGTCACATTTAAAAAGCGTCACAATAATTAATTGTCACAATTGACCTAATTTTATCAACGCGACACATGTCATATTTGTCACATTTATCTTAACGGTTTTAACTGTTACTCTCTATTTATAACAAATCAGAATGTGACACTTTTGTCACGAGAAAAGTAACATATTAACGTTGCAATTGTTTTACAACACAAACTCATAGGACACCTGTCATCTTCTTGTCACGGATTTTGTACCGATTAAACTGTTACTCTCATTTGTACAACAGTAAGATGATGACACGTGTTATTTTTACTTCACAATTCTTGTCACAGTTATCTCCGTGACAATTCTTTCAGTTAAAATAAAAAAATATGGGTAGCCCAGATCATTTTCATGGACCTGGGCTTCCAGTTTACAGGCCTGTAATACTGGTCCTCGTGTTGGACTCGGACTTCCAGTGTACACGCCTACAATACAACCCAATTGCAGGCCGTTCTTTTTGGAATTGCAATTCGTACATTCACAAACTGCATACAGGAAGTCAATACATTCAATATAGAAGCTCAAAGGAAGTAAATTATCCAAAAACAATTCCATCTTGTTCATTAGTCTCAAACAAGAGTTACAATTGCATATGCAAAGATGATAATAGACATGGTTCAACATGTGATAACTCACATGGGCTGCTAAATCTTGAAAGAGCTAACTCAGATTTCCCAACATGGATATCTGTGTGTGTGAAGTGTCAAGTAGAGCATCCATGTGTTGTCTCTGGTTCACATACGACAAAGAACGTCGTTCCTGCAAAGCAAATCAACATTAGTACAATGACTTCGTTCAGTTCTTAATACATAGTAGAACAAAATAAGTTACTAGAGTATACTTCACTCAGCGAATTCTAGAAGTCATACAGCTCACAAAGGAGCGTGTTAAAATAGAAAACAGAAAAAAGAAATTAGAGTTTATTAATTGAATATGCTTATTTTGGTATAAAATCCAGTCTTACTAGCTCGACAATACTATATGGATCAGTAGCTTGTCCACATCTTCCTCTCACTCTAAGGCGGAAGGCATGTGGTTGTGAAAGCAACGACACAACAGGTGGATGTTTGATGTGCATGTAAAGGCTGCAAGAATATGAGAACACGAAAATTGATTATCAAAAATTTAGACAGATAATTGATTAGAAAAACTATATCTTAGACTTTGAACTTGTCTGAGACTGAAATTGGATGAGCATCAACTAGATTTGAGGCAGGAAATAGAATAACTTCCCTTTACCACTTATGTTATCACACACCAACCTACAACAACAAGATGCTTAGGTCAGGAATGAGTAAAAATGTATAATGGAAGGTTCAAAAGACTCGCTACCTAGGGTAGAAATGAGTAACCTTATACTAATGCACCAACAAACGTCATGTTAAGAAAGTACAGGCACAAGTGACACGACTGCGCTAAACAAATGACTATGAGGTAAAATAATGAAAGATTTCAAGACTCCATCAAACATATATAAACAAATAAGGTACAGAATAATCAGATGTAGAAGCCTAGTGAGAGCATTCAACAGAAGCATACAACGGTGTAAGAATGAATTTCTTAGTAATGACTTTGACACATGATGTCGTGTAGTATTGTCATCACCCGAAGCTCATACACATCATCACAAGAAGATAAAGTCATACACAGACATAAAACCAGAAAGGAAAAAAAACCAGAAAATAACAATCTCTTCATGTTTACTACCCTAAGTTAGCAGTCCAATCAATCGTGCGGCAGGAAATGGGAAAATAGGAGATCTAACTAGGATACATCTAAACCATTAGAGTCTTAGACTACTGAGACCTGACCTCTTCTGTACTTGAAAAATATAGCTTTCATCTGCCCACCACATTGACTCTGGCTATCTGATCAAATCACTGGATGAAGCAAAACCAAAAATTAGGTTGGATATTAACCTGGCTATAATTTACATGATATAGTGAAACTTAGAATCCGAAAATGAGGGAAAGAACGAGATCATACCTGATGTTGGTCCTATTGATAGTTACCATATCCAATACCCCCATAGTCTTGGTTAGAATACATGTTAGGATCTTGAGCAGCTGAAACATATGCATAGGTGCAGTGAATCATACAACAACACCATTTGCATTTCTCTGGTTATCGTCTTGTAGAGATTCATAGGCAGAGTCGTGGAATACTACCCTATATTCTGTACAACAGCAGTGTAAGGGGGTCAAAACACTGGTTTAATCATTTTTATAGAGGAGCAAGTAGTCCAGTTCAGCCCATACCAACTCTCGCCTGATACAGTGTACAAGATCAGAGTGTTAAACAACATTCTTAATTTTCAAATAGGAAAAATAGAAGATGTGAAGCACTTATCTTTTTGTGCCGATTGTGGACTTTAGGCTCTTCTTCAAATCATGCTATTCATAGTTGTGCATTCGTAACGACCTACAACAGCAAGATGTTTAAGGCAAAAATGGGTAACAATGTATAATAATTGTTACTGTCAGATCTTAGTCGGCTGAAAAATTAAGAAAAGCAATAATCAAAATCATTTGTAATTGGTTACTAAAACATAATAAAGATCAAAAAACACAAAATTTATGAGTTAAGACCTGTAGTTGTTTGAGTCCAACATTTTATGGCTTCATCTTAATGATTCAGCCAACCCAAAAACCAAATTACTACTACACAACTACATTCTTTAACAAATCTATACTCCTCTTCCTCAGATTCCTATAAAACCTTCAGCGAGTAAGCGAGTAAAAGCAGACAATGTGAGATATAAAAGGCTAATAAAATTTAAGAAAGTAATCAAATCTAAGACTTAGAAGCTGAACTGAATGGTTATAAATTTATAACCAAACCAAGTATGTATAAGCAATTAGGTCATAAGATAAAGTTGGTTGTATATCCACACTCTCATGGTCACTGTCTACAGTATTTGGAGTGGAAGTTTCTTTCTCTTTCGAAACAACATCACCCTCGTTTGCATGTTGTGACAAGGTTTTACCTACTAGTGTTTGTGATTCTTGTGCAATATACTGACTAATGAAAACAATTTTTTTCTTGTTTCCTAGCCAAAGCACTGTTTTTTCTTCGACAATTCAAATCACAGACTGAATCTCGAAATGACAGCCTAAAAGAATAGAACTAAGAACAGAATAGATATCCTAAAAGTGTTAAGAGCTTAGGACTACTTGGAAAGCTCTCGGATTTCCACAATATTTCATGTGCTAAGAAGTAGTCTCACACATTACACATACAGAAGAACTTTTCAATTTTCCCTCAGAAACATTTTATCTTATGCTCTTTTTATTTGTTCACATGTGCATAACAAAGTTTTGAAGAGGACATAGAAAAGAAAAGAGGACACACTGAGTTCCGTGAAATGAGATATGATAGCAGGTTGAGGCACAACTACTTTCCCCAAAGGCGCCAGCTGATTAAACTTGAACATCTATTTACACTTTACTCTGAAAAATATGAAGTACAGAGAAATGTCAGTGTAAATGTAATATATGTATAATTATATTGATAACAAAAGAAACTGAATCTAAGGGAGCTGAGTACAGAAGTCAAGGTACTAAATATAATTCATTCCTTCCTTGAGAAGGCAAAGCCAGATTTAGGTTTATGAGTAAACGAGAACATTTATATTGTAGACTTGTAGTGCCAGCAATTGTTAATTGAGTAGGTATGCACTCAAGGAAATGATCACCACTAACTATATATAAGCAAAACCTGCAGAACTACTAACATACCTCTACTCCATTAGCCTCCTCCTCACGGGCTTCAGTGGCTTTCGTGGGATCAGTTGCCGTGCAATGACTGCTGTCTTTTTGGATCAATCTCCAATGGCGCAGCTCGCTTGGGGGAAGGAAGAGGTAGTCATAATGGGTAATTTTGGGATCGTAACTGCACCAAACAAGAGTATACATTAGTATATCAACGACAGAAACCACAGAACATACACAATACAAATGTCCACTTAGTGAATCAAAAACGGATGATGATTAACTGTACCTAACAGTCTGGAGCCCCATAGCTTCAAAATATGCCATAGTACTACAACAAGAGAATATTGAGGAGAATCATAAATCATGAACAACTACGTAATAATGTAAACAATTCAACAAAATTTAAAAATGTAATAATTACCGTTCTCTTTGCCTTTTTTTCTTGCTATTAATTTCTCCCTCCACAGTGCATTTATTTTCCTTTCCTCCTCCTCCTCCTCGGGAAACATTTCCGGCTCCTTATGGTTAATACTAGATGGTTTTGTTGCCATTTGAGAAAATGGAGAGTGCCTAACCTGCTGCAACAATTCAAAGGTTACCGCCATGAATAATCTAAGAAAGAAAAACCCAAAATTAACACAGGAATGGTAAAAGCCAAAATGAAAAAAGTACAATCACAACAACCTTCAAACGACCAAACCATTACCCTATTTCAACAAAACTTGCTGCCTCAACCTTACTATCCATTAATCCTTTAGCATTACCTACTTGTTTCGTAATTGGTCCATCCAGCAACCAAAAAATGCAAAAATTATAAATTGGGTCTCTCTGAAAATCAATTATAATGACAGAAATCCGATCTTTTACGAATTTACTCACCCCTGAGAAGCCATGCATAAGCTTAGATCGCTTAGATCCATTTGTGATTTCAATTTCATGGTGTCCTCCAAAACTTTCCCTGTTCAAAAACCCATGAATGAATTTATTATTAGATACAGTTATTCATGGTGTCCTCCAAAACTTTCCCTATTCAAAAACTCATCTTCAACCTCTTACAGTTATTAGATACCTTTGAAGATGAGTTTTTGACCTCTAGGGAGAACATTAGTAAGAGGTTGAAGAAGAGATTTAAGGTCTTGATTCTATATAAAGTGATTCTGTAGGCTGTAGCAGCAACAACCCTCCTTCATTTCCCTTCTCTGCCGATTCAACAGAAATTCAATTAGTAATCAAAACCCTGTAATTCCACAATTCAAACCCCTAATAGTGAACCTTACTTTCTTCTCAGATTCACTTTATTACCATCTCGATTGCATCTCTATCTCACAGATCCACCTTCAACTGATTTCAAAATCAAACTTTAAATAACTCTCAACTCCAAAAACTCGATCTAATTATCTTCAACCTCTAGGGAGCACTAGCAACACCCTGTGAAATAAAGATGGAGGTGGTGAGGAGGCGCAGTGAAAAGAAAGAGACAGTGGAGAAAAAGAGACGAGGAGGAAGAAATGAAATCTTCGCTAGGGTTTGTTAATTTTATATCCTAAACGAACGAATGTGATTAATCCTATATAATCTGACGATGGAAATTAAGCATAACTTAATACTGTAACCAGCCAAGCCGGGCGCGGGTTACAGGTTGTACCCACGGTTTTACGGGCGGGGCCGGGTAACCCGTTTTCACACAAACCAGCATTTCTCCAACCCTAGCCCGGCTTGTTTAGACACCCAGCCAAGCCGGGCGGGGTTTTTTACGGGCCAGTCGGGTCAATCCGCGGGTCAATCTGCGGGTTTTAAGAAAACATGACCTGAGTTGAAAGAATGACCCTCATTCAGATATTACCAGAATTAGACCTGAGTCTCTCGTTCAGATGAACTTAGGATGGATTATATCTGATCTTATCATCTCATGTCCAGATATTACCAGAGTTAGACATGAGCTTCTCATTCGGATGAACTGGAGACGAAATTTATCAGATTTGAACATCCCAGGTTCGAAGATTACTAAAGTAGACATGAGTTTCTTATTGGGATGAATTGAAGACAAAATATATCATAATTGAACATCCCAAGTTCAAAGATTACTAGAATTAGACCTGAGTTTCTCATTCGGATAAACTGGAGCCGAAATATATCAGATTTGAACATCCCAGGTTCAAAGATTACTAGAGTTAAACCTGAGTTTCTCATTCGGATGAACTGAAGCTGAAATTTATCAGATTTGAACATCCCATGTTCAAAGATTACTAGAGTTAGACTTGAGTTTCTCACTCGGATGAACTAGAGACGAAATATATCAGAATTGAACATCCCAGGTTCGAAGATTACTAGAGTTAAACCTAAGTTTCTCATTCGGGTGAACTCAAGATGAAATTTATCAGATTTGAACATCCCAGCTTCAAAGATTACTAGAGTTGGACCTGAGTTTCTCATTCGGAGGAACTGAAAGATGAAATATATCAAAATTGAACATCTCAGGTTCAAAGATTACTAGAGTTGGACCTGAGTTTCTTATTCGGGTGAACTCAAGATGAAATTTATCAGATTTGAACATCCCAGGTTCAAAGATTACTGGAGTTAGACCTGAGTTTCTCATTCGGGTGAACTGAAAATGAAATATATCAGAATTAAACATCCCAAGTTCAAAGATTACTAGAGTTGGACCTGAGTTTCTCATTCGGAGGAACCGAAGATGAAATTTATCAGATTTGAACATCCCATGTTCGAAGATTACAAGAGTAGACTTGATTTTCTTATTCGGATGAACTGAAGACGAAGTATATAAGAATTCAACATCCCATGTTCAAAGATTACTAGAATTAGACCTGAGTTTCTCATTCGGGTGAACTGAAGATGAAATATATCGGATTTCAACATCCCAGGTTCAAAGATTCATAGAGTTGGACCTGAGTTTCTAATTCGGGTGAACTGAAAATGAAATATATCAGAATTAAACATCCCAGGTTCAAAGATCATCTCAGGTTCAAAGATTACTAGGTTAGACCCGAGGTTCTCGTTCGGATGAACAAGAGACGAAATATATCAGATTCGAACATCACAGGTTCAAGGATTACTAGAGTTAGACCTGAGTTTCTCGTTCGAATGAACTGGAGACGAAATATATCAGATTCGAACATCACAGGTTCAAAGATTGCTAGAGTTAGATCTGAGTTTCTCGTTCGGATGAAATTTATCATATTCGATCATCCCAGGTTCAAAGATTGCTAGAGTTAGACCTGAGTTTCTCGTTCAAATGAACGGAAAACGAAATTTATCAGATTTGATCATCCCAGGTTCAAAGATTACTATGTTAGACCCGAGTTTCTCGTTCGGATGAACTGGAGACGAAATATATCAGATTCGAACATCACAGATTCAAAGATTACTAGAGTTAGACCTGAGTTTCTCGTTCGGATGAACTGAAGACGAAATATATCAGATTCGAACATCACAGGTTCAAAGATTGCTAGAGTTAGATCTGAGTTTCTCGTTCGGATGAACTAAAGACGAAATATATCAGATTCGAACATCACAGGTTCAAAGATTGCTAGAGTGAAGACAAAATATATCAGATTCTAACATCACAAGTTCAAAGATTGCTAGAGTTGGACCTGAGTTTCTCGTTCGGATGAACTGAAGACGAAATATATCAGATTCGAACATCACAGGTTCAAAGATTGCTAGAGTTGGACCTTTGTTTCTCGTTCGGATGAACTCAAGACGAAATATATCAGATTCGAACATCACAGGTTCAAAGATTGCTAGAGTTAGACCTGAGTTTCTCGTTCGGATGAACTGAAGAAGAAATATATCAGATTCGAACATCAAGGTTCAAAGATTGCTAAAGTTAGACCTGAGTTTCTCGTTCGGATGAACTGGAGACGAAATATATCAGATTCGAACATCACAGGTTCAAAGATTGCTAGAGTTAGACCTGAGTTTCTCGTTCGGATGAACTTAAGACGAAATATATCAGATTCGAACATCACAGGTTCAAAGATTGCTAGAGTTGGACCTGACTTTCTAGTTCGGATGAACTGAAGACGAAATATATCAGATTCGAACATCACAGGTTCAAAGATTGCTAGAGTTAGACCTGAGTTTCTCGTTCGGATGAACTGAAGACGAAATATATCAGATTCGAACATCACAGGTTCAAAGATTGCTAGAGTTGGACCTGGGTTTTTCGTTCGGATGAACTGAAGAAGAAATATATCAGATTCGAACATCACAGGTTCAAAGATTGCTAGATTTGGACCTGAGTTTCTCGTTCGGATGAACTAAAGACGAAATATATCAGATTCGAACATTACAGGTTCAAAGATTGCTAGAGTTGGACCTGAGTTTCTTGTTCGGATGAAGTGAAGACGAAATATATCAGATTCGAACATCACAGGTTCAAAGATTGCTAGAGTTAGACCTAAGTTTCTCGTTCGGATGAATTGAAGACGAAATTTATCAGATTCGAACATCACGGGTTCAAAGATTGCTAGAGTTAGACCTGAGTTTCTCGTTCGGATGAACTGAAGACGAAATATATCATATTCGAACATAACAGGTTCAAAGATTGCTAGAGTTGGACCTGAGTTTCTCGTTCGGATAAACTGAAGACAAAATATATCAGATTCGAACATCACAGGTTCAAAGATTGCTAGAGTTGGACCTGACTTTCTCGTTCGGATGAACTGAAGACGAAATATATCAGATTCGAACATCACAGGTTCAAAGATTGCTAGAGTTAGACGTGAGTTTCTCGTTCGGATGAACTGAAGACGAAATATATCAGATTCGAACATCACAGGTTCAAAGATTGCTAGAGTTGGACCTGAATTTCTCGTTCAGATGAACTGAAGATGAAATATATCAGATTCGAACATCACAGGTTCAAAGATTGTAGAGTTAGACTTGAGTTTCTCGTTCGGATGAACTGAAAACGAAATATATCCGATTCGAACATCATAATATTTATTGCACAAATTTCCATTAAGGGTAATATGGTCATTTTCAATATCCGTAATATTTACTTTACTTATTTCCGATAAAGGTAGTCTGGTCATTTTCATAATCTCCATAGTATTTATTGCACAAAATTTATAGTAAGGGTATTATGGTCATTTTCACAATTTGTAATATTTACATTATTTATTTCCAATAAGGGTAGTCTGGTCATTTTCATAGTCTCCGTAATATTTATTACACTTATTTCCAGTAGGGGTAATATGGTCATTTTCACAGTTTGTCATATTTACGTTACTTATTTTCGATAAGGGCAATCTGGTAATTTTCACAATCTCCATAATATTTATTGCACTTATTTTCGGTAAGGCTAATATGGTCATTTTTACCATCTGTAATATTTACTTTACTTATTCTAGATAAGGGTAGTCTGCAGTCATTTTCACGGTCTCCCATAATATTTATTGCACTTATTTCCATTAAGGGTAATATGGTCATTTTCACATCTGTAATATTTTACTTTACCTTTTTTTGATAAGGGTAGTCCAGTTTATATTCATAGTCTCCATAATATTTATTGCACTAATTTCCACTAAGGGTAATATGGTCATTTTCACAGGCTGTTATATTTACTTTACATATTTCTGATAAGGGTAGTCTGGTCATTTTCACAGTCTCCATAATATTTATTACACTTATTTCTATTAAGGGTAATATGGTCATTTTCACAGTCTGTAATATTTACTTTACTTATTTCCAATAAGGGTAGTCCCGGTTATTTTCTGGTCTCCATAATTTTTATTACACTTATTTCCAATAAGGGTAATATGGTAATTTTCAGTATGTAATATTTACTTTACTTATTTTTGATAAGGGTAGTCTGGTCATTTTCATGGATTACCAGAGTTTGACCTGAGTTTCTCATCCGGATGAACTGGAGATGGAATATATCCATTTTGACTCGGGTAAAGGAAAAGAGTAAAAGAGAAAACCAAATTGGTTTTTTCTAAGTCTTGATTTTTTTGCTAAGTCAAGGGTTGTTTGACTGGGTCCCCGATTATTTTGGACACAAAATATAAAGATTTTATTATAATTAGAAAAAGAAATTAATATTTTGTATTTAGAAATTTAATGTAATTGTTAGGTTTGTTTAACTGTTGGTGTGGTAGGGATATACAAAATCACAAGAGTTGTAAAGTTGGGGTGGTTTTGGTGTGTAGGAAAATAAGTGGGTGGAAGTATCAATTGGATTATAATTTTTTTTTTGCTAGGTCAAAATGGTTTATTAAGCAAAAAAACGTAATTACAAGAATTACAAAATGGAAGGCCCAAGGCCTCCCCACCCCCATAAACCAAAGGGGAGTAAAATAACATCAAAATAGCTAACAAAATAAACTCCTAAACACAAATAACTAACAAAAAAAGGAAACTAGGATTTTAAAATTCAAGTTCCTCCACTATTTTCTTTGTTCTTATTTTTCATATTTGGAGTCTTCATTCTTTTTGATTGAGCTTGTATTTCCTTGAAATACTCCTTTCGGAAAAAATAAATCCTTCAGAAACTTTAGTTGAATATCAAATTTTGTTATTGAACAAAAAACTTCATGCTCCTCCCTGGTTAAATGATTAGTAGAAAAATCCACAGCCCGCAACACCGTCCAGGTGTTTTGATTGTTATTTGGCTTGTGAAGAAGCCCAATATTTCCATTGTGATCTTCACTTCGGTGTCTGTCTTGTATTCTCCCTATTGTTATGTTTGCAGCGAAAGCATTGTCGCAGCAATAGAACTCGGTCTTACGAGAATTTTCTGATCGCCCTTTTGTTATCCCTGTCCCCCTGTCCGGTGGCAGTTCACCCCACTTCTTACCTTTAACACCCGAGGTTGCCTGTTCAACTGAAAAAACTTCATCTGAACTTGAATCACTTTCATCATCATCAACATTCTCATTTAAACCTTCCTCATTCTGGAGCACACTAAATTTGTTAGGGGATAAAACTACTCCAGAATTAGTTGGTTGCTTAGTAGGAGTTATTTACTTAGCAGGTATAGTGGATTTCTTATATTATGCAGCCTGCTTAGCTTTCAAATCCTAAGATGCCTTTCGTAATTCATCTTCAGCTTTTGCAAGGTCATCTTCAGTTTTGGTTGACTCCAAGCTAAAGACGCTCCTCATCACTCAAAGACTGACAATAGTTGTTTTCAAACATCATTATAAGTTGATTCAATATTTTGTTTACTGGTTTTCTATGTTTCACCTCTTTCCAAACTTGTTTTGCAGGTTTCTCAATACGTACCAGCTGTTTCTCAGATTCCATAGAAGGATGCGAATTCGCAAGCTTCTTTTTGCACTCATCATCCTCATGCCCAATAATATTACATATGAAACAAAATTTTGGATAGTGTTGAATATCAATGTACTGCAGAACTTCCTTCCGCCAGCTGAAAGATGAATACGTTCTGGAATATGTTTGGCGAAATCTATGTCGACAAGCACAACAGCAAAATGGCCATACTCAAGATCAAGAGTTCTTTGATCTACCACTATAGGTGTTCCGAGAGCTTTCCCCATCGTCAACAAAGATCTCTCAGTCCACAGCTCCATGTGAAGACCCGAAAATCTTACCCATGTAGCAGCATGGGACGTTCATTGTTTCTCAAGTTGAAACCAGGATACCCAGTCAATCATCTTTAATCGTTGTTGATTTACCATCCATTTTGATCCATGGATCATCTCCTTGTCCGCTTCAATTGTTAACCTTACAATGAAAAAACCTTTACTCACAGGAATAAAGTTGCATTGAATGGAAGAAAACTTTCATTGCTCCATTAGGGTTTGTTTAACCTCGCCGAACTTCTGGCTCAAAATCAAGTCTCACAAAGGAGACCGTGTTGAAAACGCTTGCATCCCTCTTGAAACATCCGTAGGTATTTCCGTAATGCTCTCCTCTTTGAGAGTAGGGTTTGGTAACGTTGATAAATCAATGGTGGTAGGGTTTAGGGTTTTCCTTCCCTTTATGCAAGATCGAAGAAAAAGAAATAGGTTTGACAAGATTTGGATTTGAGCTTTAGGATTAGTAACCCGGGTTACAATCATCTTGAATCAAACAAAGTTGAACAAGCAAATCAAAAACGTGAAAGAAAAAAAAAAAAACTCAAAATCGCCAGAGAGAAAATGATTTTCTCTCTCCTCACATGGTTCTCATGTACCTATCGAGGGCTTTTCAATTTGGATTATAAGTGTTGGTGTAAAAAAAAATCACCAACAAATATTATAGTTACTTTTCTGAATTTGATATACTGTCACGATTATAAAAATTCTCTTGATTATACTTGTTACGTGAATTATTACAGTGTATCGGTGACTCAAAAAGAATCAGGATGTGCCTTACACGCGTGAAATAATTCTTGATTTGGTGTAGGGGCCACTAATAAAACAAAATAGAGTCACCAAAACCTCAAATGAATTCGCCCCTTATTCTCGTTTTTTCATAATGGCGAATCTATCTTAATAATCGGTAGTTGAATTTGATCGGTAGTTTCATGATGTTCGTTATCTACCGATTGTGATAGTAGCCTCAAATTCTAAATTTTCAAAAACTAATAAAATTTTGAATTTCTCTACTTTCACATCGGTAGTTTGAAATGTTCATTATCTAACCGATTGTGACTCAGTAACTCAAATTCTAATCTTTCAAAAGCTAATAAAAATTCGAATTCTCTATTTTCATAATCGGTAATTTCATGATGCTTATTATCTACCGATTGTACAATCGGTAGTTTCGGGATATTCATTGTCATCGATTGTGACAAGAACCCCGGCATTCTAATTTTTTTCAAAAGCTAATAAAATTTAATTTCTCTACTTTCACAATTGGTAGTTTTGTGATGTTCATTATCTACCGACGTGTGACAGAGCCCCAAATTCTAATGTTTCAAAAGCTAATAAAATTTCGAATTTCTCTACTTTCATAACCTGTAATTTCATGATGTTTATTATCTACCGATCACAAACGATAGTTTCGGGATGCTCATTATCTACTCGGTGTGATAGTAGCCCCAAATTCTAATTTTTTCAAAAGCTAATAAAATTTAATTTCTCTACTTTCACAATTGGTAGTTTAGTGATGTTAATTATCTACCTTGATTGTGATAAGTAGCCCCAAATTCTAATTTTCAAAAGCTAATAAAATTTCGAAATATCTCTACTTTCACAATCGGTAGTTTCGTGATGTTCATTATCTCATTGATTGTCATAATATCCCTAAATTCTAAATTTTCAAAAGCTAATAAAATTTCAATTTATCTTCTTTCACAATTGGTAGTTTCGTGATGTTCATTATCTACCGATTGTGATAGTAGCCCCAAATTCTAGTTTTTCAAAAGCTATTAAAATTTCGAATTTATCTACTTTCATTATCAGTAGTTTCGTGATGTTCGTTATCTACCGATTGTACAATTGGTAGTTTCGGGATGTTCATTATCTATCGATTGTGGTAGTAGCCCCAAATTTTAATTTTCTAAAAACTAATAAAATTTCGAATTCCTTTACTTTCACAATCGGTAGACACGGGTGGATGATTGATAGATGCAATATTTGCACTAGTTATGTACTCAAATGCTTTGCTTTATTGGTAGTTTTTGTATTATTATGCTTTGATTTTGTTTGTTTTTGAGTTTCTTAGGTGTTTGAGGATATCTTAACCAAAAGGGAGTGGAACTCGTTTTAAATCCGGGATTTCTTGCACCACCTTAAAGAGGACGAAAATACAAAGGCAAAAAACGAGGTTATTTTGATATCGTATGAAGAAGTTACAAGCAAAGGAAGTGAGTCAATGTTGTGAAAGGAGAACAAAGCACATAATTGTTGAAGACATCTCTTTGTCTTACTATGGGCACCCTTTTTCTCAATATTTTGAGCAGCCGTATTAAGGCATCCCTATTTTGTTAGGGTCTCGCCACCTCATTCATCACGTAACCAACCGGACCGTGGTTTAATGGCTTTGGAGCTTGGCTTGAGCTCATGGTGATTGCAATTGTGACTTGCAAAACTCTCTCTCAAGTACAATTAGTTCTTTCTCGCTATTATTAACATCATGCACAAAAAGTTAAGGTGAAAGTCACTTTAGATGATAAGAGAAAAGCGCGTGCGCGTAAATTAACATAATCAAATGCAGCACACCTTCTGTTTGATTCTTTCTGTGGCTGCAGGTTTAATTCTATACATAATCTCATACGCCACAACAACAACGTCCAATAATAAGCGTGGTGTTTCTTCCATCTTGCATGAAAGAAACATGCTCACTCACATATTGTCCGCCATTCATTGTTTACATGAGATTGACGATATAAAACCGATGGCATAACATCATTGCAAACCGTTATTGTAACATGTGGTCCGCATTATAAACCCAAAATTGATATCGCTTGCATAATCCTAACACGAATTAGAACTCCATGTAGATAACAATTAGCTATACTAATCGAAAGTATTAACATTTTCAAAGAATACTTACATTTTGAGCTTCATGCCCAAGTCCCGAAGAAATGAACAAGATAATTTTCTTTGGCAGCCTCGACTCTTTCAAAGTCAATCCCGTCCTTTCTTGAAGGTGAATGATCATCTATCTCAGTTTTACTAAAGTACCATCCAGTGGTGCCTCTTTCCATGCTCGCAGATCAATTTTGTACTTAATAAAACAGATACATATCACATTACAAGAAACTTGAAAAACTTAACATAACAAAAAGAATCATGAACCGAAGAATTGCTTTTAAAACAACGTAAATAACAAACGCAATGTACATCGTAACAAAGAGATGATCAAATTAGTCAGATGTTTAACCAAATATAACCTACAACTCGTATAACAATTATATGGTCCGTGTCGGGGGAAACAGAGATGGGGTCAAAGGTTAATGTCATGTATTCTCCTTGGAAGATAAAACTGACTAATCTAGAATTCTATTGAAATTAAAGACGGGATCCATGTTTCTTCTTCTCCTCTTTTGTTATGTATAGTATTTATTTTTTCATGTTTTATAGAACTAAATGAAGTGTCCTTACTAAAGAAAACCCATGTGAATGAGTTTGATGATGGAATCGAACCATGTCCCCATTCTAGCCACCAATAAAGCCAGCCCTCATAATAATTTTTCATGATAGGATACCTTATCCCCAAAGTTTAAACAATCAGACCGGTGACTCTCGCACAAATTGGAAATGTATACCATGAATTATAACCGTTCCCAATGAACACCAAGCTTTTCTACTTAGCTAACAATAATCTATTTCATTAATGAATATGCCTCTACAACTTAAATAGCAATCATTAACTTAACTCAAACGGACAAGATATGCACACCTAGCACTATCCGATCTGGGCAAACACTAACCAATCCCTACTCTAGTTATTACAACACACAGAGAATGATAAGTGCGCATAGATGCCCCTTAAATAGCAGACAGACTATGACATTGCCCTCTTCCTCAAAAATATCCTTGTCCTCAAGGATAAAATTTGGATAAGTGTGATCTCGATGGAGGTAAGGTCTTCCCATGTAGCATCTTCAGTGGCAAGAATTGGTCCATTGGATAAGCAAGCTGTCGATGAAGTTGTTTGCCAAGTAGAATAGTCGGAGTCATGGAATTTCTCATGTCTCATTATAACTTCACCAGTATGATCAAAAATAGGCATAGTAGGTGATGGAATATGCTTCTAGCCAATGTGCATTTTCAGTTGGGACACATGGAAAACAGGGTGAATCCTGGCATGTGATGGAAGCTGTAAGGCCACCGAGCCAATTTTCTCGCACCACAGAAAGGGACCATAGAACTTTGCCGAGAGCTTAAAATTTTTCTCAAGGAAACTCGAAGCCCCGCCTCATATGGTTGAAGCTTTAAGTAAACCATGTCTCCCACAAAGAAAGACCATGTCAACTATGGATTTGTCAAAGAAAAATTTCATCCTTTCTTGGGCTTTATGGGAGAGATTCTCGAGCATGTGCAACATGGCATCTCTCGTCTTTCAAATAAGTTTCAACAATGCACCCACCGTAGTTGTTGCAGCTGAGGGAAAGGCCATGTGAGGAGGCAGATAACCATATAGTACTTGAAAAGGGGACAACTTAAGGCTAGTATGAAAACTAGTGTTGTACCACCATTCAGCTAAGGAGAGCCAATGAGACCATTGAGTTGGTTTATGACCTGTAATGCACCCTCGTATAGGTTTTTTTATTTTTTTGGTAAGTCCAAAATGTATTAATGAATAGTAAGAAAAGAGGTCAGAGAAACCCAAAAAACTTACTAATTACTTGAAACGAAAATAAGATACATTAGGCAATTCAATAGACAAGAGAAAATCGGGCATATTATCATAACTAAGACCTTCCCTTCATCTAACACGCAACCCCTTTTGACTAAACAATCACCGCAAAGTTTGCTTCTTTATAGGAATGAATAAAACGAATGGAATCGTATCTCGCCCTCACGGCCATCCATCTTGGTCTAAGGAACCAAGGCACAACAACGTCATCACTAGAGAAAACCAAAACAAAGACTCATGGAATCTCGCTCTTATACAAATATTGCCAACTCCGAACTTAACGAACCTCATTCCAAACCAATAATAACACAAAATAATTCATCCAAGTAATTAGTTTGCACACCAAAACCAACACTCATAGCTCCAAGCACATTAGCATTGGCATTACGAACAACCACTCCAAAGACCCGCCCTTCCAGATTACCTCGAGCCGCTCCATCACAACATAACATCGCTCATTATTTTCATGCGAGGCTCCCAAAAGCATTCTATGGATCAAAATGCTTTACCCGCCTATGACGAACTCTAAAGAAATATAGGATCCACAAGTCATCTTGAGAGTTAAACATACAACCCTTAAGCCGAATAGAGTACTCTTGAACTGATTAAACACCTTCTTTTGAAAAAATAACCAACTTACTCTTTGGTTGCCGTAGACAAACCATTACTGGGTCATCCAAAGCTCCGAGCGAATAACTAGAATCGCAAGTATCCAAAGATCCTTGATCATCCTACTTTTACCTTTTGTTGCTTTGTAAGAGGTTGTTAAATCTGATGCGGAAGAATACCAAACACGTCCGAAATCCAATTCCAAGCTTTAGCCGCAAAGGAACAAGACCACAAAATATGATCCAGCGACTCTTCTTGGTTGTTACATAGGCAACACTTATTAACAACATGATACTTAAATCGTGATTTTACCTTGTCCAAAGTAGCACACGCCCCACGCAAAATCTTCCATCTCGCGCAACTGAGAGCAGATGCACCGAAGTCCGCCATAACCGTATTTGTTCCTCAAGAGCAGAGTTGCCTTGAACGAACCAAACTTCAGCGTAACGAACTAAAAAGTTCACTTTGTAACTGCTTCCACACCCCGTAGTCAAGCACTCTCCCATTGGAATTCGAAGGTTATTTAAATCAACACCCGCTTCCAACAAATTCAAACGCACAAATGTCGCTGAATACCCACGCCCCATCATGAATAAAATCACTAACTAACAAGTTACGATCCGTATTTGCTCGCCTAATAGCATCAACGATACATCCTTCCGCACACCAAGCATCGAAATACAAAGAGGTACTCCCGCCATCACCAATCAACATCCTAGAATCGATCGAACCTCACTATGAACCCATGTGAAACCCTAGTAATGGAAGATTTCATGTAACCTACCAATTGACCATTACTGGCCAAAGAATTTTGCACGCATAAAACGAGCCCAAGCCTTGTTAGAGTTACAAATATTCTAGCAAAGCTTCATAAGCATGGCTTTGTTCATAACCCGCATACGAGAGATTCCAAGGCCACCTTCCTTATAAGGATCACAAATTTTGTCATAAGCAACTACAAAAGATCTACTTACCGTGGAATCCCCAATTATAAGAAATTTCGAACAGCAGCCTCACATTGATGGATGAATTTTCTAGTCCATTTGTAAATAAACCATATTGTGAATAAAATAACTCGCAATTATCGACTTAACCAACACCACTCTATCTTGGAACGAAAGCATTCTCCCCTTCCAACCTCAGGATAGGTTTCTAGACAAGAGTTCACCCTCTCCGATTGGCCATCGCTTGGGGGTGATATGATGTACCGAGATTCAAGCCGGTGCCCAATGATTTAAATAAACTAGTGATGGTGGATTTTCGCTAAGGTTAAATTTGTAAAATCCGAAAAATTATGCGACGACATCTTGTAAAAGATAAAGCCATTAATAAGTGTTGATACTCCTCACTTAATTCACCAAGAATGGAGCATGAGGCAACAATCCTATTCTCGTGAATACATGAAATTCCTCCATGTTGGAGCATGTGGCAACAATCCCATCCCCGTGAATTTCTAATCACCTCTTGTATTTCCAGCGACTCATTATCACAGTGTGGCATGACGATCGAAAGTGTTACTCTTGCTGCAGTAACACGAACCTCCAAGTATTATAATGAAACCATGTACGAAATACCCGTACAGGCCGACTTCCTGTGTTATACTAGTGGTAGGTCTCGTAAAGATGTGTTTTTCCTACGTATAATCGCAAGTGCACATGCCTATCGGAGGCAAGGGCAAGCACAGGTCGATCCCACAGAGAAATGGTGTATGCTTAAGTGATCTAAGAGCTTCTTCTAACTGATTTCTATCAAGTGACAAAGATGTTTTGTTTGATGTTGTCGATACGACTGGAAGTTAAGTGTTGTCGTGACTCTAAACTAAGGCACTAATAATCAAAAAGGTGTTGTAACAAATGGTGAGAGGCACTAGGGTGATCAAATCCACCCTCCGATCTTATATCAAAACAATGCAAATTTTCACTTTGTTCTACCGCTTCCTTGAAGGCCTTAATTGGATAATCGATGAACTAAATCTCCTTACTCACTCTCTAGTATCACCGGTCTTCTTACAAGCATCAGTGATCACATGCAAATTTAGTTCAATAGTTCACTATTTCCCCTAAACAATATACACACTAAGTAACAATTTGATAATCTACTTGCTTCATATTAAATCAAAGGGTTTCATTTACACCCTAGTTTAATTGCTTAGAACATTATGCGTAAATAAAATCAAATTGAAATTAAAATTGCAAAACTAAAAACCTAAAACATGTCAGTTCTTTCTCTTACATCCAAAACATCCATTTTTATCTCACAAATCACTCAAAAAGTAGCAACTGACAAACACCCAAACCTCTATCATCTATGAATTCGTCTCGTACGCCATGCAGTGGGCAGCTGTACAAACTCCTAGTTTCAATTATCTCTCACTTAGCTTCTAGGGTTAGGAGAAGCTATGTAAGAGATAAATAACACTAGAGCTGGCGAGCAGTGCAACCGTGGTGGCTCGATGGATGTGGCGGGGATGGAGATGGCTCGCAACTCGGTCCGGCTCTGGGAGAAGAAGGGAGGTAAGGGTTTCTTCGAGTTTGGCTCTGGGTGAGGGAGAAGAAAGAGAAATGAAATGAGAAATGAGGTGTTGGTCGATGGGTGAAGGGTTTGATGGCTATGGTGTGAAGCTGGTGTAGCGAAGGGTCGATGCGATGGGTGGAGCGACCGTAGGATGGCATATGATGGAGATCTCAACGGCTCAGTGGTGATGTGCGGTTTTGGTGTTGAGCGGAGCAAGAATCTTCGATGAGAAGGATGGAG
>JAJJWW010016814.1:0-18365 GCA_023531295.1 Papaver armeniacum
GTTCCACTTGAAAAGATCCTCCCTTTTCGTGCCCTATTAGCTCTTTATAGGACATTCATGTGGATTTACGGATAAGTTGTCTTTATTTTAAGGTATGTCTTATGTACATCGCAAATGTACAAATTTCAAATCTCCACAACACTCCTCGATCTACATCTTCTACATCTTTCTAGTGTTTTGGTACATCGTCATCCGTTACATCATTTTTACTTCCATCCCGCGATGTCTTCGCAAAGTGTGTAATTTATGGGTTCCGTGAGAATCTTGGTGTTGCGATATTCGATCCTCTACAAACAGCTTTCTCTCTGGTCTCATCTTCCGAAACCCGTCCGGGTCATTGAATGGATCCAGGCGTGACTGACACTAATCACATGTGATGTGCCAAATTTTCCGAACCTTCCCAAATCTTTTCACGTACTCTTGTAGCTTTCCGCGTATCATATCGTTGGACTTCAAAACCTGTAGTGGAAATTCTCGGTCATGTGACCAATGTCTTTATGATATGCTGCAATATTTTCTTTTGTCACGTTTATCACGCGTCTCCGCCGGGAAGAAGTAGGGGGGCTCAAATCCTTATTTTCTCATACAACTCGTAAGGACGATGTTCAATGGTGTCATCTTCATATCATAATGTTTTCATATCCATTTTCCATGCGTTCCCATGGTTTTTCTCTCGAACTTCACATCGATCATTATGTTTTCCCTCGAACGATTCTTTGACTTATCTTTCTTCCCATCATTTGGATGATTAGATGATCCGTTATAACTTCTATTGTCTCGAGCTTTGGAATCATCCTCAACTGGCATATTCTTCTCACTCGATCATACAGTTCTCTTCAGTCTTTGGTGTCTCTTGACCAAGGAACCATACACACCTCATTGATCATCCGGGTATGCCTGTTAGGAGCCGCGATGACGACTCCGATCATTGGCACCATCCACACGGCCAACTCTTGCTTGTAAGCGCGAGTAACCGTATGATCTTTCCTCCTTCCCGGAAGGAACAATGCGTAGCATCCTTCCAATCACGTCTATTGTATTTGTAGTGAGAGCAAATTCATCAACAAACATTATAGTAAGTTCCACTCCAACAAGGCTTCTGGGAGCCGGTTGAACTCACGTTACTCCACCGATCGGTGACTTTGAAACATCTAGCATAAACTCATCGTTGCATCGGCACAGGTCATGGCGATTTCATAGTAAAACATCGCGATGTGGATCATTCATTTTCTCATCCCGATTAAAGCGACTTGGGAACTTGAAAATTTATTGTGTAGAATTCTGCGATATTTAGTTTGAAAGTGAGCTCATCTTCGGCTCGAAAACCCGTCTATCCTTTCCTTTCTGGAGCGCTTTTCGGCATTACTTCCTCGATCATCTTACAAAGGCGATCATCCGTTATTGCTTGTCGCCATCGAGGAACTGTCTTCCTTTCATAATCCCGATCTTCTGAACAACTCTAGATCTTATTCTTTCTCTTCGAGGTCCAGTGGATTCTCTACTCGATCCAAACGAGCATAGTAATCACGCGAAAGAATTCTCTCTCATCGTGCCAATCTAGAACTTCCTCTTCTTTGTTCACAGGCGTTTGGCGGGGCGTTGGTTACGCCGTACTCGCCGAGTTGTATTTGGGCGTGGTGGGTTCACCTTGCGTTCTCGTACTCGCCTTCGTCTAGGTAAATCTCCATGACCAAATGATTTTTCCGGGCTATCAAGATCGATCTCTTCTCTGTTTGATTTGCATCTTGTGGGCTAACTTCGACTTCCAAGGCGCTCCCATACGATCGACCCTTGGTTGTTCGGATTACAGTCCTTGGTCGAGACCGGTCCTCACGTTCTAATCTCGATAGAGGCGTTGTATTTATCCACCTCGTTCCGCCGATAGCGCAACGGTTCTTCTCTGTACTGAAATGCGTTGTTAAGTCCATCTCGCGAGTCATGTCGATCGTTATTCCTCCTTGACGGGTTTCGAATACATGTCCTCTACATTTTAATCGAACTCGTGGGTCTTCTTCGTCATGTAGGTCGACATCCATTCATGCGTCATCGACCATCGGTTGTTAGCTTCTCAGGTTATTCGGATGCGGGATTATGTCACGAACCACGATCTGATCTCGGTCATGATAAGGGGGTTTTGTCACGAACACGATTTTGGGTTGTATTACGAACATGATCTCGATCTTGACCACGATCTGGGGTTATTACGGAGAATCTGATCTCGACCTTGTGCATTTTTGGTAGGCACTCCAGTCTTGATTGATCCGAGTGCGAGGATTGCTAGCAGAAACGATATTTTGTGCAATTTGTCTTACTTTTGCCATAATCTCGATCCGGGAAAAACATGATCTCTTTTCTCGAATCCCCTTCCAAAAGGCGCCAATGTTTGTAAAGGTAAAATATTTTCACCTCCAAACACGAATCTGATGGTGATGTTGGTATTGATCGATTTCGCTGCTTTTTCTCCACGTGAAACAGTGTTAGAAGGGAGTACCTGCAAAAAAACTCTCCGTCTTAAGTTAGCTAGAGTTTTTCAAGGGTTTGTGTAGAGAAGATTACTTACCATTTAGGGTTGTGATCCCGATTTTTATATGTTGTGAATTAGGGTATTTCTCTAATGAAACATCTTAACTTTCCCTGCATGCCTCCTGGCATAAATTATATTTAATTTTCAATGCATGCCTCGGCATTAATTTGCCTGCATGCCTCCTTGAGTTTTCAAAAGAATATTCCATGTCTAGATATTTCCATAACTTCCTCTAGGTTATGGAATTATCAAGCAAAAGGATATAAAATAAGCCCAAGAGTTGGTACAATTGGCTAAGCCCACACGGTGGGGTGGAAATATCCACAGGCCAAATAATCAGGCTGAAACATCCAGCAGCCAAGACTCGGCTCGGCTCGGCTGGGCAGAAACATCCTTCAGTTCAACTATGTGGGGCGGAATAATCCAGGGACTACAAGTAAAGAAAGCGCGAAATCAGAGAGCATAACACGGTGGTCTGTTGTGAAGTCAGCCAGGAAACATCATGCAAGGATACCGCTGCCGGAGAAAGATACCCCTTTGCACGTAAGATGACCATGGCGTCGGTGTGACGTAGTCTGTGACATCATGCAAACAGCGCCTTGGCTTAGATGAGCGGTGTCATGATGGGCGATCGATTCGTTGCGATTGTGGCAATTCTGATTTATTAATGGCGTCAAGCGGTAACGGCAAAGCAACGGCGTTAGGCGTTAAAGAATATTCTTCAAATATCGAGACTTTTTACAACTTTAATGGAATATTCATTTCTCGACAAATATCCGTGTCGTCAATTTGTCTTTGACGTGTCACCCTCTGGTTGGCCCATTATGATGACGTGGTAATAGTGACGTGGAACCTCCTTTCCTTGGCTTAGGTATTTGCACATGGGCTCCCATTTATAGTGCCTTGAGGCCTTGTTAGCCATAATTGACTAATAAGAGGGCATGTTATTTCAATTAAGCCCGTTTCTAGTGCAAAATGTTAGGGTACAAACAAGAACTTTGTGTAAAAGAAACAAGTGAAACTCAATACAAACGAGAATCATATAAAAATAGCTCATTCAATGAAAGCAAAACTTCATCTACACAATTACAAAGTTCAAAGTAATATCCATCTCATGCAAGCAACGCCACAATCAACGAGACCAAATGATATGGAAACAATCACTAGACTATTCGTTGAACTACTTATATAGATCAAACATACCGAGATCATCAAATTCTACAATGGGACTTAAAATAGTGTCTATATGAGAAAATATACTAATTTATACTCTACCACCTCGCTATGAAAAATTGCACACTAACAATCGCATGATAGATTTGCCTTGGTGTTTACTAAAGTCAATCAAAGAAGAAAGGACTTATCTTTCTAGTCATGCAACTAAATAAACGAAGAGACATTAGAATGAGTAATCTTTCTACACATAACCATTAGAATGATCTCTTTGGCCTTGTAACTTTAACGACGTTCGTTGATTAGACAAAAAGAAAAACACAAGTCATGTGAACTAGATTTCATTAACATAAACACAAGTGATAGATGTTGAATACTTTGTACTTGAAGAAGTGAAAGTGAAATTAGGGTCCACGAGTTTGGTTAGAAGACAAGAAGATAATAGATATGCTACGGAAGTACGATGGGTGTGTAGGTGAGAAGTACAACAAAAGTCGATGGAAAACAAGAATATCTCATGGGTTAATGATGTTGTTGGTCTGCAGAGAAACAAAGGGTGGAATTGAATAGATGCGTATGATCAGAATATCGCAACACCAAGACTCTCGCGAAATCAATAAACGACACACTGCGAAGACATCGCGGGCTTGGAATAAAAAGCGGCGTAGCGGATGGCGACAACCTAAATACAAGAAAGATATGAATATGTAGCGAAATCGAGGAGTATCGCGAGATTTAACATATATACACTTGCGAGGATATCGCAAGCCGGAATCCGAAAAAAAAAAGGACAGACTTAGCTATCATCCACTATGTAATGTCCTATATAAAGGGCCGAGTAGACTTTAGAGAGAGAGATCTTTTTGAGTGTTGAGCAAGTCATTAAGAGAGATAAAGTTTAGAGTAATTGTAATTCTTTAGCTTATCTCCTTTTCATCTTGTAACATTTTGGAGTTTGATTAATAAAAATTATAATTGTTCATCTTAAAATGATTTGATTGTGTGGATTCTTGTGAGGGGTGTAGTGTGGGGATTTCCTGCAACTACATAATGGCGCTAAACAGGGGAGACTGTTCAAGAAAAAGATTTCAAGAAAATGATAAAACAAGTGGATAAATCGGTAAAAATAGAAAACTATAATCGGAAATTTAACAAAAGATTGGAGTGTAAATTGATCACAAAAACAATGATCAATGAATTCCATGAGAACGTCAGAGGGAGAATACATAAACGAGACTTTGAAGGAAAGAAAATTGTAGCAGTTGAGAAGACATCACCTTTGAGAGATTGGGAAAAACAGAAAATTACGTTTACAGCAGCAGAAATACCAAAAAAAAATTTAGGACACACATCTCCTTTGGTAATCACAAAGAACCACACGAAAAGAAAAGGTGAACACGGAAAAAATTGTGGAAGAATGGACAATAAACGGAACATTAGTGGATACGAGGAGTTTGGTGGATATAATGTTCTACCATACATACAAAGAAATGGGGTACAAAAATGAAGAAATGTATCCCTCAACTTAGGAGAAATCGAAACACGAATAATATTCTGTGTGGTGGATATGGAATCACCATACAACATGTTGTTGGGAAGACCATGGATACATACGATTAAAGCTGTTGCATCGACATTACATCAATGCATTAAATTTCCTATACCTAGTGGGATCGGTGAAATTAGAGGAGATATGGATAAAGCGAGATTATGTTATCAAATTGAAGTGAAGCAATATGAAGGACGTGCGGGGAAGCGCGGAAAAATCGCGGGGAAAATGGCGAAGGAAGCAAAGAAAGAAGAAGAATTTAGAATTTACATGATAAAAGCGAGAGGAAGGAAAAGGCATACCCGTGAAATTTAGGAAGAAGGAATGGACTGCGAAGGAGATAAAAGAACGAAACACCTGAGAAAACCTGAGGCCAGTTACACCGCGGCAGAACCAACAAAGGAAGTGAATGTTGGGACCAGAGAAGCACCCAAAATACTAAAAATCGAAACTAAGATGGAGGAAGATGAAGAAGAAAGAACTATTAATCTGCTGAGAATATAAAGACATTTTCGCATGGGATATGGATGAGATCAAGGAATAGATCCGTGTGGCATGTCATAAATTGGAGATTGATAAAAATGTAAGACCATTCAAACAAAGAATCGGAAAGATTGCAACAACGTATCATCCCCAAATAGAAGAAAATTCAAGAAGATGCTTGATGCATGAATCATAAGACAAGCTAAATATCCAGGAGTGGATAGCAAACATGGTAGTAGTTCCAAAGAAGAATAAAGGGATAAGAATCAGCTATAGATTTCAGATCTAAATAAAGCTTGTCCAAAAGATAGTTTTCCACTACCGGATATCCCACAATTGGTAGAATCTAAGAAAAGAAATGATAGAATATCTTCTAGATGGATACAAAGGATATAATCAAATCCTCTCATTTGAAGAAGATCAAGAACACACTTGCTTTTTCGCTCCAAGAGGATTATATTGTTATACAAAAATGCCATTTGGTTGGCGAAATCTTTGAGCAACATACCAAAGAATGGTAGAGAAAGTGTTTGCGAAATGGATACATAAGACACTAGAGGTGTATGTGGATGACATGTTAATAAAAAGTAAAGAAGCAAAAGATCATGTCCAAGATTTGAGAGAAATATTTGAACAAATGAGAAGTTTAACATCAAAGTAAATCTAGAGAAGTGTATTTTGGGTTCGTCGGGAAATTTTAGGCTACATTGTATCAAAAGAGGGAATACAAGTTGATCCGGCGAAGGTGCAAGCGATTCGCGACATGCCAACTCCAGCAACAATAAAAGATGTACGAAGTTAAACGATCAGCTTCACTAGGAGGTTTGTTTCGCGATCATCGGATAAATGCAAACACTTTTTCAACATAATCAAAAAGGGAAAAAAATTTAAATGGACGGATGAATGCGAGAAAGCCTATAAAGAATAAAACATTATCACGATGAATATATCTATTTTGCAAAAAGCAGAACCAGGAGAAGAACTATTACTATATCTTGCGACAACATCGCACGCATTAAGTGTTGTGTTATTGCGACTAGATGCAGGAATTGAGAGACCAATCTACTACATCAGTAAAACTTTCAACGCCCGCAGAGAAAAATTATTCAAAAATTGAAAAGTTAATTTTGGCGTTAGTTTATGCAAACATTCAAACTTCGCATATATTTTCAAGCACATACAGTAAGGGTATTGACAAAGGTACCCATTGAATCAGTAATGAAGACTTCAAAAAGATCAGCTAGAGTCGAGAGATGGAATGCACAAATAGGACACTTCAAAATCAAATATAAAGTACTATCTTCAACCAAGTCACAAATTGTCGCAGAATTTCTAGCAGAATTTCGTTTAGAAGATGATGAAGCAGTGGAAGAAATGATGGATATAGAAGAAGCATATGGAAACCCAAAGGACCTATTGACAGAGCCAGATAGATGGGAAGTGTTGGTAGATGTATCATCAAATGGAGAAGGTAACAGAATTGGAATTGTTTTGATCTCTCCAAAGGGCACTAAAATGGCTTTTTTCTTCAGACTGGAATTTACATCCACCAATAATGAAACGGAATTGTTGATGGGTGAAAACTACTCCTGCAGAATTTGGTAATTTGGGGTGTGGATGAGGAATGAATCTAAACCTTCAACAAATGCACTGCGCGGTGAGTGCTTGTAGATTCGAGAGATCAATCTGTGCAAGTCCGGCCTAAACCAAGAAATGGCCGTTCCAGACTTGTTTCGGTCACAAAGTGAAGGAGATGGGGTTGATCTTAGGGAGGGAAGCGAAGAAGGTGTTGAGATTGTGAAGATGTTGGCTTGCTTATGACTTGTGACGAGAAAAGTGAGCAACTTACGGTTAATGTAAGGAGGCTCGGATGTTGATTTTAACACTTGGTCTCGTAAATGCGAACTTGTGTTGTTCTCCGTTATTCCCTTTTGTTTTGTTATCGTTGGAAATAGGGCGGAGACCCTATTTATACAAGTCATTGAGCCTCATTCACGTTTCTCGTGGGAAGTGGAGGTAGTGGAATGATGGAGTAGTGGAGTTGTGTGTCGGTAACACACGACCAGGTCTTGCCCACTTTTTCTGTTCATCTCTAACCGTCCATGACTTCCTAACACGTTCTTGTGATGGCGCGTTGCCGCGCACGCTGTAAACCGCATGGAGACCAATACCCCGATATATGCATCCCCGATTTGTGACATGATTGATGTGCGGAATGTGGATCGTGGATCCACGAAAGATAGCATGTAATGCTGAATTGAATAACTGCGTTATTCGGAAAGTCGATACTTGTGAAGTATCGTGTGTATTTTATGTGCAGTCTTTGCATTACGGTGTGGTAAAGTGATGGGTAATGACTCCTCACTAACCAAATAACTCCCGACTGGGGTTGTATAACCAAGCTGGTGAGGTTGGACGGACGAGATGATGTTTGAGACACTCATCTGCGACCAGTTGATGAAATTAGGGTTTTTAAAGAGGTGCGCAAGCATCACTCTTGACTTGGTCGAAACCAAGCATGGGAAGGATTTTGTAGAGGACCGACCATACATGCGTGTTGACGGCATGATGGTGTACACGTCCATGTCTCACCGTCTCATGAAGATGCAATCTAGGCCACTCAATTTGACCGTCAAAGAGGAGTGGTTGAGATCGGTTTGTGGCGAAATCCCTTGCCGCAAAGGAGTTGGAAACCGCATGACATCCCAAGTTTGGGCGTGCGTTCCAAGACGACCCATCTTGGTCGGTCTTGGTCGATCATACTAGCGTGTAGGTGGTAGGCTAGTGTTCACACCTATACCGATTATCCCATGAAAACGTGATCTAAGCCACTCAAATCATCCGGTGAAGTTGAGCGGTCGAGATCGATTTAGGATTTGGGAGATGTAACCGCGTGAGTTTGGTCGGGCGTTTTGGATTAGCCGGGCATGGTATGCCTTGGCCGGCCAAGAAGGAGGTAGATGGGCCCACGGTGGTCATCTTTGGTATGACCGGCCTTGGTTAATCCAATCTGTGACCCTCCATTAAATGGGAGAAGATGGACGCGCGTGATGACTTGAAGCCCTAATTTTGGCTTTCAAAGCCGCGCGACCATGCTCTTTTGGGCGGACGAATTTGTTGTAACCAACCATGGTTGGCTTTGACCGATTGGTCAAGTGTGTAGGCGGTCACACGGTGATTGTGTCGACATGCTCCGGGCCCTTTGAGTCTACATCTACACCCTCCATCTATGCCTGCGAAGATGGATGGTTGAGACTGTTTTGCGGCACATGTAGTATGCCGCAAACCCTAATTTAGGGTTTTCCGTCCATAATGCTTGGTACGGACGGTTTCTTGGCAAGCAAAGGCCAATAGTCGACCATGCGGGGTTTGTATTCCATAATGCTTGGGGGTGATGGAATTGATCCGTGGTCATCCAATCATGCTTGTGGAGTTGGATGACTGCGATCGAATCATATGCGGCAAGCTAAGGCCGTGTGTATTCCATACCGCTTGGGGGTGATGGAATTGATCCGTGGTCATCCAATCATGCTTGTGGAGTTGGATGACTGCGATCGATCATATCACGGCAAGCTAAGGCCGTGTGTATTCCATACCGCTTGGGGGTGATGGAATTGATGCGTGGTCATCCAATCATGCTTGTGGAGTTGGATGACTGCGATCGAATCATATCAGGAGACCGATACGATCAAGTCCGGATGCTCAATCGGCTAGTATAACACACCGAGAGGGGCTCAATCGGGCTAGTATAACACACCGAGAGGGCTCGGGCTAGTATAACACACCGAGAATCGGCCTGTACGGGTATTTCGTACATGGTTTCATTATAGTGCTTGGAGGTTCGTGTTACTCGTAAGAGTAACACTCGGTCGTCATGCCACACGATAATGAGTACGGGAAATACAAGGTTGATATGAAATTCACGAGAATGGGATTTGTTGCTACAAGTTCCATTCTTGGTGAATCAAGTGAGGGAGTATCCAACACTTATAGATGGCTTTATCTTTTACAAGATGTCGCCGCATGATTTTCTCTGGTTTTTACAAATATAACCTTAAACGAAAATCCACCATCAACATTAAGTCCCCGCCTAGCACATAATGGTTACACTATTGTGTGGTAGGCATGAGATGGTGATGATTAAAGATAAAACTTATGAGGCAAAGTTAGATGTTACCAGGAGGGACGGGTCATCTGTCCTTGGAGTATGTCACGTTTAAAAGGCATATAGGAGAGTGTTTCCCTAGTATGATGTCGGCCTTGCTGTCGATCGACCTTGCTATGCCTCGCCGGTCGAGAGGCTATTGCGCCCGCTTCACTCGATCGTGGGGTTGTGCCTAATCGACGGATCTTTGCACTGCTTCGTTCGTGGGGCTCTGCGCCCGCTTGATCGAATGTGGGCTTGTTGTGTATGCTTGATTGAACGTGAGTCTCACCCACATACGCGACGGACTTGGAACTTGTACCGGTCTTGAAACTTGTCCGGTCTTGAAATCGACACCCGAGACTAAAATTTGTACCGGACTAAAATTTGTACCCAGGACTTGAATGGTGTTTGGACCGGCCATTGTGTGCTCCGATGTGAGTTGTGTCTTGCCGTGTGACTACATCTCTCTCTGTATTTTCATACAAGTTCTAACTCCTGTCTTTTATTTTATTGTGGAAGAAAAGAATCCATGTTGAGATGTCTTATGGAGATAATCTTTGGTGCCAAGTCGGGGAGGTGTTGAAAGCTTCAAAGATATCCGAACATTGATGATGAGTTGTTCACCGCGCCTTTTCAACTATAGGGAAATATCATTCCACAAGATAACTCTTCTCCTATCGACTTTTAGGTTTTTCATGCTCGCTGGGCCCTTATGAAGGATGGATGAGACGTATGTTGAGCAATGAGTACATCAAAGATAACTTGACCGGAGCGCAGATTATTGATGCGGCTTGAGTGTTGAAACGTCTCGAGAGGATGTTAAAGTGGTTTCGATGCGACCGTTGAGGTGGGTCTGGAGAGAGTGTTGAAGAAGGATTACGAAGCGAACGTGGGTCTCGGAGAGGCGTTGCGGCGGCTCTTGAATAGACCATTGAAGCAGCTTCTTTGGAGGGAGCGTTGAAGTGGCTTCCTCTTGATTCGATTACCCTTGCGAATCCATGATTCTTGACTGAACATCTTTCTCATGTTGAAGAGGTCCTTGATCGACGGTGAAGGAACTTCATCTTTGAGCCTCGAGTCCCCAAGCGTGGTTTACATGGTTTGTCCGTAGTGGTTGTTGTCGAGCCAGGTATGGAATACCTTGGACGTTGTTTCATCATTGTGGGATTCGTGCACGTGGTACTGGAGTTGGAGTTGATGGACGCGCATGATGTTGTATCTTGGTGGTTTTCCTCTTGCTACTTCAAGGAACCGCTTACAGAAGGCTGAATGTTGTATTGCCTATTGGTGAGATATATGCCCCTACAAACATTATGAGGCTCTTCCGGCAGGCCTGGTTCTTTCTATCAGGGCATATGTTGTTGTAGATGAGCGTTCAACAGCTCCCAGAGGATGACCAAAAGCGCGGATTCTCAATATAGCGTGATAGACATGTACCATTGTCGATAAAGTGACTCACCCGGATCTTGTTCGACCCTTTGTCGATAGAGTAACTCGCCCGGATCTCTCTCGATATGACGGTTGGACATCGTTATCTTCTTGAGGCTGCTCCCTTGAGGTATCGGCTCCAGTGGAAGATTACCGTCATAGAGCGGTTATACGTTGAACCGGCACTCTTTAAACCAAATGGCAGCATGGTATAATAAAAATTTCCGAGAGGAGTTCGAAAAGATATCTTACTTGCATCATGCTCGTACATCCTTATCTGTTTGTAGCCGCTACATCCATCCATGGAGGAGAACATGCCGTGTCCATTTGGTTGTATCTATTAACATGTCGATGTTAGGCGAGAGGAGGATCGTTTTGGAGCAAACACTGTTCAAGTCTCGAAGTCTATGCAAAGACCCGATCTATCCATTTTCCTCATGTATGAACTACAACTGTTTAACCGACTTGGATACAGGTATGACATGTATATGATGGGTGACCAATTTTCATCCGGCATTTCTTCATATCTCCAAGCAAATATATCTGGTACTCTTTGAGAAGTTGCACGAGCTTCGTGCGTTTATCCGTACACAAGGTTGGTGATGGAGATAGGCCTAGGAGATTCCTCAACGATTTCAATTTCATCGGTTGTAGAGTTGGTGCCATCTTGTAGTTTGTTGTGGAGCATCTAGCACTTGCTCTTGTGGTTCGTTCTTTGTTGTAGCATTCCATTAGGTGGAGAGACTGGGTAACAGTCTCCTCTGCTGATAATGGCGGTGCCGGTATACCATTTTCCTTTCTGGTCACGACTCGCCATAAAAGTTCGTTCCCTCCTCGTGTGAACGTGGGTTGTGGCTTCACAGTATGGAGAAGAATGCTTCGTCGGCAAAGATGCATCGTGGGTACTACCCCTCAATGATGCAAGTCGGTCTTCTTCCCGAATTGACGCCCACATGGGGAGTGGGATGCAACGAACTTGTGCGATTCTTTCCACGGAGCTTCTCCCGTATGTCTTTGGTTTGGTTTCCCTCGAAGTCGTCATTGTGGTAGGCTTCCGTACGACCTTGCACGGGAGAGCCTTGGATGTCCTGAGAATCTTGAGAGTAATGAAGACGATCCTGTGTAGATAAGGGTCGTCTTGAACTCGAATCCTTGATGCGTGCGGTGACATGTAGGTCACGGTCGTGACCTTCCTGTGGTTGATAGCAGCAAAACGTCTCCGCGCGCTGATTCTTCGAGAGATGTGAAAGTTTGCATAAACTTTCCACTAGAGAAACCGCTTCCCGATCCACCGGCCTACGGTTCATAGTGAAACTATTGACTTGAGGAAGATCGTTGTGAGGATCGGTCCCCAGTGTAGGAGCCTCCATGACAGGACCATTTGAAGCAGTGAAACTATTGACTCGAGGAAGATCGTTGTGAGGATCCCAGTGTAGAGCCTCCCATGACAGGACCCGAACCAGCAGTGAAACTATTGACTCGAGGAAGACCGTTGTGAGGATCGGTCCCAGTGTAGGAGCCTCCATGACGGGACCGCTCATATCGATGTCGCTTCTTTGATCGAGTCCATGTAGGTCCGTGCCATTGAAGTACCTTCTCGGTGCGTTGAATTCATTCCTTGTTGGCTCCGGGGGCTGTTGCGGGTCATGTGGAAATCGATCGGTTAATGTCTTAAGAAAAGTGAGTACCTCTTTCCGAGTTGCGGCCATATCCGTTTGAGTCTTGACAAGAACTCTGCAATAATGGGAGATGGTCCTCCTCTCGCCCCTCCGGTTCCTCGTCCTGATGAAGGAGTGGAAGTTGTTGCTGTGGTGACTACGGAGGTGTTACACTTGATGAGATGCCGGGACTTGCATTTGCTATGGCTCTGGTGATGGGAGGTGTTGTAATATCACTGCTTTGAGTGATCGAATTGAACGTTCCCATCCTCTCGTACTCACGTGTTACTTGATTGATCTCTCCTTCCTCAAGCGTTTCTTCACGGCCCGACAAGGGTCTTGAGATGTAAATCTTCCAGCGAGGATCCGTAAGCTGCAGGCTCCATTTCTTTATCCGGTAGACGTTGTAGTACTCAGGACAAGTCCTCTCCCTGTGGAGTTGCCTTGGTTCTTCATTGTTGATTTGGACCATGTTGTTCATCTTTCCGAGTCACTGCGGTTAAACGCTCTTTTGCCTCTCCATAGGTAAAGGTGTGACTCGACTAAGGATTGGCATTTCTTGCCTTGCTTGAGTAGATGCACTGCCGATCCTTTTTATAATTGTCTTTCTTTATGTCATTCAAAAGGCGAAATGTCTCGCTCTGTCTTACGGTGATACCGACTTGATTTGCCAAGACATCCTCCAGCATTCTATCTACACTTCCCATGATATCCGAACCGCCTGTGGTTTCTGATGAGGATGCATCGTGAGATGAAAACCGAAGAATTGAGAATTCAATTTTGTGCAACCGATAGATCAACCTCCTTTGTGGTCGCCAATTGTTGATGGGTGAAAACTACTCCTGCGAGAATTTGGTAATTTGGGGTGTGGATGAGGAATGAATCTAAACCTTCAACAAATGCACTTTGCGCGGTGAGTGCTTGTAGATTCGAGAGATCAATACGTGCAAGTCGGCCTAAACCAAGAAATGGCCGTTCAGGACTTGTTTCGGTCACAAAGTGAAGGAGATGGGGTTGATCTTAGGGAGGGAAGCGAAGAAGGTGTTGAGATTGTGAAGGTGTTGGCTTGCTTATGACTTGTGACGAGAAAAGATGAGCAAGACTTACGGTTAATGTAAGGAGGTGTTTGGATGTTTGTATTAACACTTGGTTTTCTAAATCCGAACTTGTGTTGTTCTCCGTTATTCCCTTTTGTTTTGTTATCGTTGGAAATAGGGCGGAGAACCCTATTTATACAAGTCATTGAGCCTCATTCACGTTTCTCGTGGGAAGTGGAGGTAGTGGAATGATGGAGTAGTGGAGTTGTGTGTCGGTAACACACGACCAGTCTTGCCCACTTTTCCTGTTCATCTCTAACCGTCCATGACTTCCTAACACGTTCTTGTGATGGCGCGTTGCACGATGCACTCTGTAAACCGCCAGACCAATACCCCGATATGTATCCCCGATTTGTGACATGATTGATGTACGGAATGTGGATCGTGGATCCACGAAAGATAGCATGTAATCTGAATTGAATAACTGCGTTATTCGAGAAAGTCGATACTTGTGAAGTATCGTGTGTATTTTATGCGAGTCTCTTGCATTACGGTGTGGTAAAGTGATGGGTAATGACTCCTCACTAACCAAATAACTCTGACCAGGGTTGTATAACCAAGTTTGGTGAAGTTGGACGGATGAGATGATGTTTGAGACACTCATCTGCGGCCAGTTGATGAAATTAGGGTTTTTAAAGAGGTGCGCAAGCATCACTCTTGACTTGGTCGAAACCAAGCATGGGAAGGATTTTGTAGAGGACCGACCATACATGCGTGTTGACGGCATGATGGTGTACACGTCCATGTCTCACCGTCTCATGAAGATGCAATCTAGGCCACTCAATTTGACCGTCAAAGAGGAGTGGTTGAGATCGGTTTGCGAAATCCCTTGCCGCAAAGGAGTTGGAAACCGCATGACATCCCAAGTTTGGGCGTGCGTTCCAAGACGACCCATCTTGGTCGGTCTTGGTCGATCATACCAGCGTGTAGGTGGTAGGCTAGTGTTCACACCTATACCGATTATCCCATGAAAACGTGATCTAAGCCACTCAAATCATCCGGTGAAGTTGAGCGGTCGAGATCGATTTAGGATTTGGGAGATGTAACCGCGTGAGTTTGGTCGGGCGTTTTGGATTAGCCGGGCATGGTATGCCTTGGCCGACCGCAAGGAGGAGGTAGATGGGCCCACGGTGGTCATCTTTGGTATGACCGGCCTTGGTTAATCCAATCTGTGACCCTCCATTCGTAGGAGAAGATGGACGCGCGTGATGACTTGAAAACCCTAATTTTGGCTTTCAAAGCCGCGCGACCATGCTCTTTTGGGCGGACGAATTTGTTGTAACCAACCATGGTTGGCTTTGACCGATTGGTCAAGTGTGTAGGCGGTCACACGGTGATTGTGTCGACATGCTCAGGGCCCTTTGAGTCTACATCTACACCCTCCATCTATGCCTGCGAAGATGGATGGTTGAGACAGATTTTTGCGGCACATGTAGTATGCCGCAAACCCTAATTTAGGGTTTTCCGTCCATAATGCTTGGTATGGACGGTTTCTTGGCAAGCAAAGGCCAATGGTCGACCATGCGGGGTCGGCCGTGTGTATTCCATACACTGCTTGGGGGTGATGGAATTGATGCGTAGTCATCCAATCATGCTTGTGGAGTTGGATGACTGCGATCGAATCATATCCGGCAAGCTAAGGCCGTGTGTATTCCATACCATGCTTGGGGGTGATGGAATTGATACGTGGTCATCCAATCATGCTTGTGGAGTTGGATGACTGCGATCGAATCATATCCGGCAAGCTAAGGCCGTGTGTATTCCATACCTGCTTGGGGTGATGGAATTGATCCGTGGTCATCCAATCATGCTTGTGGAGTTGGATGATCTGCGATCGAGATCATATCCGGAGACCGATACTGATCAAGTCCGGATGCTCAATCGGGCTAGTATAACACACCGAGAGGGGCTCAATCGGGCTAGTATAACACACCGAGAGGGCTCGGGCTAGTATAACACACCGAGAATCAGCTTTGTACGGGTATTTCGTACATGGTTTCATTATAGTGCTTGGAGGTTCGTGTTACTCTCGTAAGAGTAACACTCGGTCGTCATGCCACACCGATAATGAGTATAGAAATACAAGGCGATATGAAATTCACGAGAATGGATTTATTGCTACAAGTTCCATTCTTGGTGAATCAAGTGAGGGAGTATCCAACACTTATAGATGGCTTTATCTTTTACAAGATGTCGCCGCATGATTTTCTCTGGTTTTTACAAATATAACCTTAAACGAAAATCCACCATCAACATTAAGTCCCCGCCTAGCACATAATGGTTACACTATTGTGTGGTAGGCATGAGATGGTGACGATTAAAGATAAAACTTATGAGGCAAAGTTAGATGTTACCGGGGAGGGACGGGTCATCCTGTCCTTGGAGTATGTCACGTTTAAAAGGCATATAGGAGAGTGTTTCCCTAGTATGATGTCGGCCTTGCACTGCTTGATCGACCTTGCTATGCCCGCTTCGGTCGAGAGGCTATTGCGCCCGCTTCACTCGATCGTGGGGTTGTGCCTAATCGACTGTTTGCTGCACCCGCTTCGTTCGTGGGGCCTCTGCGCCCGCTTGATCGAATGTGGGCTTGTTGTGTCCGCTTGATTGAACGTGAGTCTCACCCACATACGCTTTGTGAGACTTGGAACTTGTACCGATCTTGAAACTTGAAATCAACACGGTCTTGAAATCGACACTAGAGACTAAAATTTGTACCGGACTAAAATTTACCTTAGGACTTGAATGGTGTTTGGACCGGCCATTGTGTGCTCCGATGTGAGTTGTGTCTTGCCGTGTGACTACATCTCTCATGTATTTTCATACAAGTTCTAACTCCCATCTCTTTTATTTTATTGTGGAAGAAAAGAATCCATGTTGAGATGTCTTCTCGGAGATAATCTTGGTGCCAAGTCGGGAGGTGTTGAAAGCTTCAAAGATATGCCGAACATTGATGATGAGTTGTTCACCGCGCCTTTTCAACTATAGGGAAATATCATTCCACAAGATAACTCTTCTCCTATCGACTTTTAGGTTTTTCATGCTCATTTGGCCCTTATGAAGGATGGATGAGACGTATGTTGAGCAATGAGTACATCAAAGATAACTTGACCGGAGCGCAGATTATTGATGCGGCTTGAGTGTTGAAACGTCTCGAGAGGATGTTAAAGTGGTTTTGATGCGAACGTTGAGGTGGGTCTGGAGAGAGTGTTGAAGAAGGATTACAGAAAGCGAACGTGGGTCTCGGAGAGAGCGTTGCGGCGCTCTTGAATAGACCATTGAAGCGGCCTGGCTTTGGAGGGAGCGTTGAAGTGGCTTCCTCTTCGGTTCGATTACCCTTGCGAATCCATGATTCTTGACTGAACATCTTTCTCATGTTGAAGAGGTCCTTGATCGACGGTGAAGGAACTTCATGCTGAGCCTCGATCCCCAAGCGTGGTTTACATGGTTTGTCCGTAGTGGTTGTTGTCGAGCCGGGTATGGAATACCTTGGACGTTGTTTCATCATTGTGGGATTCGTGCACGTGGTAATCGGGAGTTGGAGTTGATGGACGCGCATGATGTTGTATCTTGGTGGTTTTCCTCTTGCTACTTCAAGGAACCGCTACATAAAAGGTAGAATGTTGTATCGCCCGTTGGTGAGATATATGCCCCTACAAACATTATGAGGCTCTTCCGCAGCTGGTCTTTCTATCGGGGCATATGTTGTTGTAGATGAGCGTTCAACAGCTCGAGAGGATGACCAAAAGCGCGGATTCTCCAATATAGCGTGATAGACATGTACCAGCTCGATAAAGTGACTCACCCGGCTCTTGTTCGACCACTGCCCGATAGAGTAACTCGCCCGGATCTCTCGATATGACGGTTGGACATCGTTATCTTCTTGAGGCTGCTCCCTTGAGGTATCGGCTCCGGTGGAAGATTACCGTCATAGGCGGTTATACGTTGAACCAAGCACTCTTTAAACCAAATGGCAGCATGGTATAATAAAAATTTCCGAGAGGAGTTCGAAAAAGATATCTTACTTGCATCATGCTCGTACATCCTTATCTCATTTGTAGCCGCTACATCCATCCATGGAGGAGAACATGCCGTGTCCGTGGTTGTATCTATTAACATGTCGATGTTAGGCAGAGGAGGATCGTTTTTGGAGCAGCACCTGTTCAAGTCTCTGAAGTCTATGCAGCACCTGATCTATCCATTTTCCTCATGTATGAACTACAACTGTTTAACCGACTTGGATACAGGTATGACATGTATATGATGACAGATCCAACTGCGAGATGCATAAAGATACAGACAATTTTAT
>JAJJWW010016815.1:0-60821 GCA_023531295.1 Papaver armeniacum
CTTGAGATACTAATACCATGCCTCATTTCTCTAGTATTATCGCTAGGGTGGCAGAGTCACCAATACAAAGAGTCACTTCTTCTTCCAAAACAGAGATGGTCTGTACCTCCGTAAGATCTCACATTCTAGAGGCCTTCTGTGAGCTGCTTGAAGTCCGCTACTTTACCCATATAGCCTTAGGGCATTGGATATTGTTATGGTCTGGGCCTGAGATTGGAGACGCCACTTACTCTGTCCTTCCCACAGACTACTGAAAGTAAAACTTTGCAGGTCGATTTATATGAGTATCACCTTGCTGGATGTGTAGGTGTAATGCCTAAACCTCCTAATGGAATGATCAAAGATAAACATGTCTCATGTGATATCTCGAGTTCAACATCTCTTAATATTCGGTCAAATATATATGGGATGCCGATTCTGCCTGCCTCTCCCGAGCGGTAGAGCTTCTGCACCCATGTCACTCAAGGTAGAGACATAGTTATTTCCTTGCAGGAGACTTCATGATGGTTTGAGATGATGATCTGGCCAATCTTTCTAAAAGCTTCCCGCTTGCTGCGGTCCAAGCCTGATCCTTCTTCATCATCAAGTGTGTGAAAATTGCTTTAAGTTATGTGACTGTATAAAATAATGTAGTTTACTTTTCCCATGAAAACTCCTGGAGCCCTTCAAAGTTTGTGGGGCCTAATTTTACGAGGATAGCCCGAGTCTTGGGATGGGGTTCACCTTGATCCCTTCCTAATTACTGAATCCCAATTTACTCGCAGAGACGCCTAGCGCATTCTCGGATTCCATTTCAATTTGCATTCTCCTTACCTCTCAAACACTTTGCCAGACGTGGGTGTAGATCCGCCTGAGCCTCTTTTATTGACTAATACATCATCTGATAGTCTCTACTTGGCTGATGCATCATGCTGGAAGATTGTTATTACAGCACTTGATATTGCTATCAAGGTTTTTAAACTAATGGCATACGTAGAGATAGTAAAAGCCTAAGAGGGGGTTCTAAGGTCAGTTTTACTTGTATCATTGTATTTACATCTTATTCCGATTGTAGTCAGTCAGAACGATCCATGGTGAAACATGCCGTCCGGCGAAGGGGCGTCTTCTACTAACATGTCGATAGGCAGAGGAAAGTCGCCCTTGGGCAGACTGCTTAGTCTTCACAACCACTACACTAATTTGTCCGCTTTTCTTCTTAACGACTACATTAGCTACAATCCGTGTCGATGATGAATAGGTATGATGAAGCAGTTAGTAACTTCAATTTCGTCGGATTTGTTCTTCTACTTTCATGCGTCTAATTGCCTCTGAGATTGCTTTGACTGCTTGGTCTGTGGCAGATAGGTGATAAGTGACCAATTTTTCATCTAGACCAGTGTATTTCTGTGATGTCCAGCGGTAATTATCCTGTACTCCTTTGAGTAGCTGAACAAGACTGGGACGTCAATCAGGACAGAGGTTTAATCGACAGAGACTCTGCTTTGAGATTCGTCATTCCCATGTTAACAGCCTTAGCTCACAACGTGGGAATTATTCCATCTGTAGTTGTCAGGCATCCAATATTTCTGTAGCTTCATGTTTGCAAGATTCACGGCGGAGAGACTGGTGCGCTCTCACACTGCTAACAATGCGTGTTTAAGATATTGTCTTCCCTTCTCATCACATTTACCAAAGTGCATTCCTTTTTAAAAGGAACGGGTTGAAGATTCACTGATAAAGATGGACGCTGAGAAGGCGTGTCGCAGCCACCTCTGGATGCAAGCCTGTGTCTTCTTCCTGACGCCAGCCCACGTAGTGGGTGCACAAGACTTTGTCTGACTCATGGAGGACCTTTGGCTCTAATACCACCCAGATATTGAAAGCAGATTTCAGACAATGATGTCGAATACGGATGACTTCATTTAGTATATCTTTGTGCAGGTAAAGCGCGCAAAAAAATCGGCGAGCGAAGGCTCAGACTCGTTGTCATGAAGCCACTGGTCTCCAAAGATTATGGTGTCCGAATCCCTTTCTATGACTTCAAATGTTTCGATCGACCGGTCCTACCGATAAATTCCGGGACAGGCACCCGTGAGGATGGTCTGTTTCTTCAAGTCCGCCATCGTGGTGGGCTGTCACACCGGCTGGCTAACCTTGGTCTTGAGAGTTTGGGAGAGGCCCACATTCGAACATGCTCTGTATTTATTTAGGCCCTCGAACTCAAACCTTGATGTGCGGTAATATGTAGGCCTGGCTGTGACTCCTTCCTCCTTTATCATGTCGTCTCTCAGAAATGCACATACGGCGATAAGCTGGCGCGCGAAGAATTCTACACGAGAAGGAGTCGTGCACGCCCAGAAATGGCTTATTAATCACAGCAAACGCCTCTGCCATGATTCCTTCGAGAGTGCAAGTGTTCACACAAGCTCTAACTAGAGATGCCGCCTGAACTGCACGCCTCTGGGTTCAGGTAAAATGTTTCATTCAAGGGAACTATTCCCGTGAAAGGTCTCTCCTAACGCTCACTTCCATGTCATCTTACTTAGAGATCATATGTCACACGCTTCTTTGATTAGCCCAGTGTTCTTTCGTGAATTCTTGCACCCGCATGAAGCCCGCTTAATGTTGGGAAACTTCCCGATCGCGCCACGATACGCCATTAGGAGGAGTGGGTATTTCGCTGGAGGAACCATCGATTGAGACCGTCGAGGTATCCCAGACCAACCATCTCTAAATCGAATGAATGGTATTAAAGAAATTGACTTTACAACTCGAGAGACAACCTCCCATCAGGCCGCCAATTGCTTATGGGTGAAACTATTCCGCTTACTGGTAATTGGTGTGGATGAGGAATGATCTAAACCTGGAAACAATGCACCGCATCTTGAGTGCTGATTCAGTGAAATCAATCAGACAACTCGGGCCAAGATCCAAGAAAAAATAGTTGCCCAGACTTGCTTCTTACCACAGCAAAGTTAAGGAGACAGGTTGATCTCTAGGAGGGCTGGGCAAGGTGTTGTATTGCAAGGTGTAGGTTTGTTTATGTACTTGTAACAAAGGTGGATGTGCTTACTACTGGGTAAGCAGTTTCTTGAGTGTTTGAATACGCTTTGGACAATACTTGGTTTCGCTTGTCTGAATGACCTTTGTGGTTGAAACAGAGAGAACCTATTTATACAAGTCATTTGAGCTCATTCACGCCTCTCGTAGGGGGGTGGAGGGCGGAGATATATTGAGTTGTGCAAGCAGTTGGCACGCCTGCCTTGCCACTTCTCCTGATTCTAACCTCCAAGACTGTCGACACGTTCTTGTGATGGTGCTGGCAGATGTCAGATGCGAAACCGCCTGCACTAACACTCAGAGGGAACTCATTGTGGACAGTGATTGATGGGTTCTATGTGATCGTGGGACCACTAGTGCAAAGATGCCGCTAAACTAAATTATTAAGGAAGTCAGATACTCTGCGGGCACGTGGTCTGCCAGTGCACGCATTTGAGTATACTCAAACAGATAGAAGAAGGACATTATTATATTTTAATGTGAGTAAGTCACTGACTGGCTTACTTTTAAAGGAAGATCATGTCTAGCTGCATCTCATGATCATTTGAGCTATATATGTAAGCCTGATTTGGCCAATACCTCATGGGAAGAGTGGTGATTTGGCAGATCAGGATGATGCCTTGCTGGTCTCACCCTAAATTAGCACTGACTTCCTCCTGTTGTAGAGCTGGACTAACAGATGATCTCAGGGATACCATCTACACCATGATGAAGTTTGAGGTTTTTGAAGAGGGCGCAGGTATTGCCGCTCATTTGAAACCAAGCATGGAGGACGCGGGAAAGGACCGACTGCATAGCAAAGATTACATGCTTGGGTAATATATCGTCTGTATTTATTCACAGAAGGTGATTAGCTAATTGACTTGACCTCAGATAGAGGAGCGATTGGGACTGATTTGCACCAATTCAAATAGTAAGGCTGATTATGTTCACTGTGCTGGTTTAATGCACTGTTCTGCTTATTGCTAAGCAAAATATTGGGTGTGGTTGTTAGACCCCCGCTTTTTCATTAGCCTACTACAAGTTAACTTAGGACTAGAATGTAGTTGATCCCTAACCAAGTCTCACACCGGTTAAGGTACAGTCGCATTCCTTACACCTCTAGAACCACGCCGGATTCTACGCACTTGATTCCCTTAGCTGATCTCACCCACAACTAAGAGTTGCTACGACCTAAATTCGAAGACTTATAAACAAATTTGTCTCCCACAGATATTTCTATATTTATTCTTTTTGTTCTGTCTTTTGATAAAATCAAGGTGAACATGAACTAACTAATAATCCGGTCTTATACTCCCGAAGAGCAGCTTAGAAATATTAGTCACCTCACAATAACCTAACTGATTAACAGAAGAAGTTATTGCAGAATCACAAGAGTCTGAGACGAAGAACTGTTGTGATTACTTTTTATATATTACCTATCAGAGATAAATCTCCAGTGAATCTTAGAGAAGATAAAACTCAATACGATAGAACAAGTAAGACCAGAATACGCAACTATAGAGAAAATAGTTGGATCTGGCTTCACGAATCCCAAATAAAGTCTTCAAATCGTTAACCTATAATGGTTTTGGAAAAACCTAGGTTAAAGGATAATCAACTCTAGTTTGCAACTAGGACACAGGAAAGTGCCGGGATTAGGATTTCCATTTGCTAGAGTTCTCCCTTATATAGTCTCTCAAATCAGGGTTGCTTACAATCAAAGCTAAGATAACTTAGTAACAAAGCATTCAATATTCACCGTTAGATTTCTTACACACAAATTAAATATACTTATATTTAGATATGGGTAACCGTACCTAAACATGTATATTGAGTTGGCTCAATAATAGTTAACCGAAGTTAGCCATATGAACACTTTTATCTTAGCCGTATTCATCTAACACCCCTAGATCAAATATGATGATAAATCAATCATGATAGATAATCAAATGAATCTAATTGTGTTTCAAATAGTGTTCAATTGTTCACTATCTCATAGAAATATACATGAATAAAATGAAATAAAGTCGGATTGATTCGTAATCGTACAAAGTACTTATACAAGAATCAATTCATGAACATTAAGCCACGATTTGCAAAGTTAATTTGCATTCCTTAAATCATAAATGTTTTAGTTCATGAGTATGAGATTCATACATAACCGATTTTAGAACTTAACCACTGTGTTCACAAACTGGGTGCGCGAACAACAGCTCTGGACCTTGGCCTAAACAAGTCGTTCGCAAACCTGGTTCACAAAGAGCCGTCTCGGACCCAACTCAGGTAAACTCATTTGCATACTAGGTACGCAAACAAAAGTTTCGGACCTTCTCAGGTAAATCCGTTCGCATACTAGGTATGCAAACAAGGATCCCAGACCTGAATTGTCACAATACAGTTCGCATACCGTGTTGTATCCATACATGGGTGATTGTTCTAAAATTTCATTTCAATCATTGAAACATCCATAGAAGGCGACAATGGTAATCTAACACATACCATTAGCTTCAATAATTTTCAAGTGATCGAATGATCAATACAAAACTTTCCAAGCTAACATCAAATGACTGTCTCACACTCATGTAAGATATTCAAGGTTTTCACATGATCATCTTTTGACTTGATATTTAGTTTCCAACAAATAAATTTTCTCCAACTAAACTCGTCAAGAATACGATGAACATAGCTAAAGCAAAAAGCTTTCAACACATATTTCGAGAAATAGATAAGCGAGATAAACTCGGCTCGAAATATCAAATGTGTATAATGTAAGAGTTTATCTAGCTATACGACTTAGTCTCATTAGAAGATAAAATAGAATAGACTTATGAGTGATAGATAAGTTTTAGTCTCCACATACCTTTTGTTGATGAAGTTCCTCCTAGCTCCTCAGTAGATCTTCGTCTTCAATTGGTGAACGCCGTGAAGTCTAAAGCTCAACTACACCTTCTATCATAATCCGAGACATAGCTATAAGTAGACTAAAAACCAAGTATATAGTTTTGATAAACTAAACTTGACAAACAAGCTTGAGATAGCAACGCTTGCGAGTTCGACCGAGCAGTGATGCCTTTTCTGTAATTTCTAAATTTTTCAATATAGTTTGTTAAACTAGATATATATCTAGGTGGAAGGTTCAAAATTAGTTTTAACTTTCATATCAAGACTATGTATTTGCATTTGGGTCAAGGGTGGATCTTGTAGATGTCTTTTTTTTTTTTTTTTTTTTGATAATGGTAAATTTAATAGAATATGGAGGAATGTTAAGACAACAACCAACAACCGAAGCAACAATAAAGGAAAGAAAAATCCAAGGCCAAACGGGAAAGAACCCAAGGCAGAGAGAAAAAAAAATATCTAAGAAGGGTTGAAAAACTACTCCATCTAGATAGAAATTACATCACTAATAGCTATCCCTGCCATACAAGAAGATTAAGCATCCCACTTATGCACTGTTAACCTGATATCGGTTATCAAATCTTTAACTTTGCGTGTTTTTTGTTGTTGTTGTTGTTGAAGGTTTTGTTATTCCGCTCCAGCCATAAAATCTAGAAAATTGCAGCGTATAATCTAGAAAAAATTTCATTCTTGTATCACTTTCTTCCCTTTTAATTTTAAGTTGAAAAGCTCCATGTTGTAACCACCATCTTCAGTATACTTTTTTTAGTAACTTATAATCTCATACAGTATACTTATGGGATAACCATGTTGATTAAGCATATTGTTTGTACCCAAAATTACTTTTAGGCACTAAACACGATTGATTAGTATTGATGATATAATTGGTGTTGATGATGTGAAATTAGGGTTAGGACACAAATTGAAGAAAAATACAGGAGACAAGAATTTAACGTGGTTCGGCAAGTGATGCCTACATCCACGGATGGAATCCCGTCGGAGAGAGATTTTATTGATGTGATGATCACAATAATCTTGTATGGTTAGCTAACCTAGAATTCCATGTCCCTTTTTGGTTTAGGATACATGTATTTATATAGTTTATGTACACCCTAATTAGGTAAACTTCATATGCAAGCAACTTGGGCATCAAGACTTCTGGAAACTTATGGAATCTTCTTTCACGGGCTCTCCGTTTATTTTATAGACGGTACAAACATCGCCCCCTCTTAACCTCCAACTTATTTGGGGTTAATAAGTTTTTTTTTTACTTTTGTGTCGACCATCGATGACGAAGCTCGCTCCAAATGTGGTATCTGCAATAAATTTGCTCACCTGCTAGGCGAGACTTTTTTCCACGTAGTGGACTTGTGATGCTCGAGAGCTAGTTGAATCTTGAGTGGGATGTAGTGTACTTGCAGTTGTGGCAAGGCTTTTTGCTCGCAACGTAACAAGGCTGTAGCGCTCGCTTCTCAGGCAGGCAGGCTGGCTGTTTCTTGTGTTGAGTATGAGTCTTTTGACCAACATCGCGCGTTGGGCTCGTGGTTGAGACAAGAGTTTGTGGTTTCCAAGGTGCAAGTCTTTATACTCGCGTGTAAGACGAGATTTTATGCTTGCGAAAGCAAGACTTAAATGCTCACGTGCAAGGTGAGGCTTTAGGTGCTTGCGATGTGATGCAAGGATAAATATTTAAGGGTCTAAGCAATTCTCATCTGCAATATCTTAATGGGATGCTGCTGAACAAACCTCGAGCAGCAACTCCAATGAAATTTGAACTTGATCATGTTGTTATTCACGAACCTCGAACATGATCATGTTGCTGCTCTAAGTGCACATAAAAGTTTCTCTAACATACAAAATTTTGCTTCCATGTTGTAGGGAATTGAAAGATGATTCGAACGAGCCAAAAATCACTCAATTTGGACTTAAAACGAAGAAATAATGGACAAAACAAGATTTTAACTAACCGAACATGCTGGTGCTGACATGGCGTTGTTGAATGTAGAAGAGTTTCTGATGTGTCGCTGCTGACTGTACTAAACCGCTGATGTGGCAACTGGTTGGACCTGAATGGTCTGAACCGAGTTGGACCAGTTGCTGAGTGGTTGGATCTGAACCGAACCACACTGTCTGAACCGTATCAGCTAATGAACCAGTTGGTTGGGTTGGGCTTCTGTCAACACTTATTACAGTTACTGTCTCTGGATTTTGCAACGCCTCTGCAACTGTCTTCGCAACTGTTTCCTCAACTGTTTGTAACAGTTTCTTCAACGTTTGCAACGCTATCATATGAACCTTAATTTAAAAAAAAATTGCATGGAATGCGTGCATGATTTCTTCCACCCTTTTCTCAATGGTAAAACACGATTGTTTTCACGAATCCCCTTAGTCGATGCAATTTTTGTACCCAAAATTACTGTTAGAGCAATGCTCGGTCGAACTCGCAAGTGTTGCTATCTCAAGCTTGTTTGTCAAGTTTAGTTAATCAAAACTATATACTTGATTTCTAGTCTACTTATAGCTATGTATCAGATTAGGATAGAAGTGTGTAGTTGAGCTTTAGACTTCACGACGTTCACCATTTGAAGAAGAAGATCTACTGAAGATCTTGGAGGAACTTCGACGACAAAAGATATGTGAAAACTAAAACTTATATATCACTCAGAAGTCTATTCAATTATATATTCTAATGAGACTAAGTCGTATAGCCATATAGACTTTGTGTTATACACATTTGAAATTTCGAGTCGAGTTTATCTCGTTTATATATTTATCGAAATACAAGTATAAAGCTTAGTAAGCTTCATTATCTACTTGACAAGTTTAGTTGTAAATAATTTGTTGTTGGAAACTAAATATTAAGTCAAGATGATCATGTGAAAATTACCTTGAACATCTTACATGATTTGTGTGAGACAATCATTTGATGTTAACTTGGAAAGTTTTGTATTAATCAATTAATCATTTGAAAATTACTTGAAGCTAGTGGTATATGTAAGATTACCATTGTTGTCTTCTAAGGATGTTTCAATGATTGAATGAGAGTTTTAGAACTACTGCCAATGTCTGGATACAACACAGTATGCGTACTTTGTATGCGAACTATGAAGTACTAGTTCATGTCCGGAACTCTGGTTTGCGAACTGTGTTTGCGAACGAGTTTACCTGTAATAGGTCTAGAATTGATATTTGGGAACAGTGTTTGCGAACGTCAAGACTAGGCAAGGACCGGAACTGTGTTTCGCATACTCAGTTTGCGAACACAGTGGTTAGGTTCTAAAATCGGTAAGTATGACAACTCATACTCATGAACTCAGGTTTGTTTGCGAACTAAACTTCTTGGAACTTCAATGAATTAAGGAATGTGAACTTGTTTTGCAACTCGTGGCATTATGTTCATGTATTGGTTCTTGTATAAGTACTTTGTACAAATACAAACCAAACCGAATATGCTTCAAATTATTCATGGATATTTCTATGAGATAGTGAACATTTGAACAACTCTCTTAAAGCACATTTAGATTCATTTGATTATCTATCATGACTGATTGATTATCATATTTGATCTGGAAGTGTTAGATGAATATGGATAAGCTAAAAGTGTTCATATGTATAACTTCGGTTAACTGTTATTGAGCCATCTTGTTATACATGTTTAGGTATGCTTAACTCATATCTAAATATAGGTATATTTCATTTGTGTGTATCAAGCTAATAGCATCTAACGTTGGAGAATGATTGCTTATTTTCTAAGCAAACTTAGCTTGAATCTTAAATCAGGAGTTCATCTAACGATGGATATTAATTGTTTTGTTACTAAGCTATCTTAGCTTTTGATTGTAAGCAACCCTGATTTGAAAGACTATATAAGTGTTAGCGCACTACTCGGTCGAACTCGCAAGCGTTGCTATCTCAAGCTTGTTTGTCAAGTTTAGTAGCCAAAACTATAAGTCTTGATTTCTAGTCTACTTATAGTTAAGTCTCGTATTAGGATAGAAAGTGTAGTTGAGCTTTAGACTTCACGGCTTTAATCGAATGAATATGAAGAACTACTCAAGGGAACTTGTGAAACTTCATCAACAAAAGGTATATGGAGACTTGAACTCATCTATCACTCAAAAGTCTATCTACTCTATCTCCTATTTGAGACAAAAGTCGTATTGCTATATAGACTTCATTTATACACATTTGATATTTCGAGCTGAGTTTATCTCGCTTATCTATTTCTCGAAATATGTGTTGTAAGCTTTAGCTTTAACCAACTTCATCTTTTATTCTTGACGTAAGTCAAAATATGATCATGTGAAAATCTCCTTGTAACATCTTACATGATTTGTGTGATACAATCATTTGGTGTAGACTCGGAATGTTTTGTATTGATCATTCGATCACTTGAAAATCGCTTTGGAGCTAATAGTTGTGTGAGCCATCTATTGTCGTCTTCTTTGAATGTTTCAATGATTGAAATGGGAGTTTAGAACATGTAACCATGATTGGATATAACATAGTGTGTATATTCATATTTGTGTAAAGTCCAAGATCGGGAACCATGGTATGCGTACACGTACGCGTACTGGTTGGTGAATGGAAGTCCGGAACTAAGTATGCCTACACGTACGCGTACTGGCGTAAGTTCAGGTTCCGTGAGTTTCTGCTGGAGTTTGGAAGTGTACTAGTATGCGTACACGTTCGCGTACCGGCGAAATCAAACTCAGTCCGACTACTTAAGTATGCGTACACGTTTGCGTACTTGAGTAGGTTATGTTCTAAAATCGGTGTGTTCATGAAGTAAAACATTTATATATTAAGGAATGTAATCTTTTGCAAACCGTGGCTATAATGTTCATGAAATGATTCGAGTGAATCAAAATCGATTTTGCTTCAATTCTGTCTTGTATACTTCTATGAGAATATAAACAATTGAACAACTCTCTAACTAGTTTCATTTGAGTCATTTGAACTAGTTGTGATAAAGATGAATAAGGTTGATATGAAGGTATTCATATGGCTAACCTCGGTTAATTATTGTTGAATCAACTAAGTGTACACGTTTAGGTACGGTTACCTTGATCTAAATATTGGTACATTTCATTTGCGTATGACAAGATAAGTTCGATCTAACGGTTAAAAGATTTTAGCTTCAATCTAATCAGGTTTTCATCTAACGGTGAATATTGAATGCTTTGTTACCAAGGTAACATTGATTGAAAACCCTGATTTGGAGACTATATAAAGGATAACTCTAGCAGTAGGTTAACGACTTAAAGACTTCATTGGTATTGTGAAGCCAGACCCAACTATTTTCTCTGTAGTTTCCTGTTATGATCTTGCTGTTTTCTATTGTGATTGAGTACTATCTTCTTTAAGATTTGCTCGAGATTTATTCTCCGATAGGAAAGATTGAAAGGTAGTCACAAACACATTAGTCTCATCGTTTGTGATTCGACAATATCTTGTTTCGTTAATCGATTAAGATTATTGTGAGGTGATTGATATTACTAGGATGTTATTTGGGAATATAAGTCCGGTTTATCAATTGGTTCCTGTTCACCTTGATTTATCAAAAGACGGAACAAAACTCGTAAGTATATCTGTGGGAGACAGATTTGTCTATTCAATAGACTTTTCTGTGTGATACAGATTTGTTTATTAAGTCTTCAACGTTGGGTCGTAGCAACTCTTAGTTATGGGTGAGATCAGCTAAGGGAATCAAGTGCACAAAATCCGGCGTGGTTCAAGAGGCGTAAGTAACGCAACTGTAACTTGATCAATGTGAGATTGGTTAGGGCTCAACTACATTCTAGTCCGAAGTTAACTTGGATTAGGCTAGTGTCTGTAGTGGTTTAGTACAGTGTGGTGTTCAAATCTGCACTAGGTCCTGTGGGTTTTCTGCATTTGCGGTTTCCTCGTTAACAAAATTTCTGGTGTTTGTGTGTAGATGGGGCAAAACGATTTTCTGGTGTTTAAGGAATTAAGGAGACGACCGTACGGAGGAAGTTCCTTGAACCGAGCAAACTGCTCAACCTCACACAGATGCACTGCAAGAAGGGAGTGCTTTAAGTTCGAGAGATCAATCTATAGGACTCCGGCCTAAACCAAGACAATGGTCGTTCCAGAGTCAATTAGGTCACAAGAGAGGATGAGTCGATCTGTAGGAGGGAAGCTGAGAAATGTGTGAGATCAATGGTGATCGAAGATTGTAGGTGTTTTGTGTATTCTGCGTGAAGAAATAAGATAAGCTCTGATTGATTGAATTTGCTCTGTTGAGAGTAATTGCTCAGACGTTGAGATGTTAATCTCTTGTTGTCTGTTTTACGAAAGATTGTCTTGTTTTTTAATCATGATTCAGAAACTTATTTATATTGCTAGAATTGTAAACACCTTGATCCCATGAAGTGTGACAATTGCTGGAGTCAAAGAGTGGGGAATTGGAAATCGTGTTAAAACCAGTTGCTCATCGTGCGGAGACTTGGTTGATTTTCCATCCACTACTTTGCTAACTCCTACAACTGATTGCACGGCTTGCTCATATTCTCATCGAGTGTATGAACACACGTGCCGTAGACCGCCAGACTAAAACCTAATTGATATCCCACCATGTAACACGATTGATGTCTCGTGATTGTGGAGTCTGCAAAGCAGACGTGTATTTAGTTAGTCAGTTGTTGACTTTATGGGACGATGAGTGCTTGTATTGCTGAGTCAAACGTGATTTGCAAATGTTCTGAGACTCATGAATTGAACGTGTCTGTTGAGACAGAGGTATAATTCTCAAGTAAATTTTGATAGTTAAGGTGAGCAAATATTGCTCATTTGATGGTGTTGAATATTGATAGTTGAACCAATATTCCTTGGTTTGAGCAAATGTTGCTCGTTTGATGAATTATTGGTAGCATGACCAAATAAAATATTAAATTAAAATACTGGCAACTGAACCGAGTATAATTAATAAAAATGTTGATAATGGGATCAACGTAAAATTATTAGCGTTTGAATCTGGAATTATGAACCTTGGACTCGAAAACCCTAATTTAGATCATTTACTGATCAATTGATGATTTATTGAAAATCAACCACGGAGTGAAGGAGGGACCGGCTACATGGGATGATGGACCGACCATGTAGCGCCCAGATGCTCAAGTGAGCAAATTCCAAAGTCTCTTGAAGACTAGTTGCTGAGAGGATGATTAAATGCTGGTTTAATCATTTATTAAAATAATGCTCGTCTAAACCTTAGGTGATAAAACCTAATTAATTATGAAGAGATGAGGACCGACCAAGGGATCATGAAACCGGCCCTGGTTGGTCACGGGACCGTAGGACGCTCGTTTTATGAAGTTCCAAATTGTTTGGAAGGATTTGAACCTAATATGAACAAATTAGGTCAAATGATGAAAGTATAAATTAGGTCAAATGATGAAAGTATGTGGGACTGGCCTCTTGCAGGCCAAAGAGCCAACCTTGGTCGATCAAGGTAATATGCTCGTGTCGCCAAAATGCTCGTGCTTCAGTCCTGAGAATTTTGATATTTACTGGCGTGCGTTTGAGAAATTATTTGAGAAAATATGAAGAAATCAAGGTTTTTGCTCAAACTGAGGAAACTTCATAAGATGAAGGAATAAATAATAATAAAATGAAGGAATCATGAAATGTGGGACCGGCTATGGCCAAGGCATGGCCGGCCGGCCAATAAGCCCGGTCCCATGTCACTTTTCCTAATTTTTCATGATTTTAGGGAAATATCATGAAATCATGGAGTTTGTTGAAATAAAAGAGTTTTCCTTAAAGTGAAGGAGTTTCCATGAGATGAAGGAAACAAATAATATTGATAAAAAAAAAATAAGGGCGTGTGGGACCGGCTTGAGCATGGTCGGCTGGCTAGGGCCCGGTCCCGTGAGCTTTCCCTAATTTTATGTATTATTTTCATGATTTGAAGGAAATATCATGAAATCAAGGAGTTTCATGGGGTGAAGGAAATAATAATAAAATAATAAGGAATGCAAGGTGTGGGACCGGCCACAACTAGGGCATGACCGGCCGGCTAGTATGCTTGGTCCCGCGACACCTTTCCTAATTATTTATTATTTCCTTGATGTGAAGGAAACACTATGAAACTGAGGAGTTTCCTTGAAACGAAGGAATTTTGCTCAAATGAGAAAATTTTCATGAGATCAAGGAAAATAATAAAAATATGATAAAATATAGAATTGGGCGTGGGACTGGCCATGGCACGACCGGCCATACGATGGGCCCAGTCCCCTAGCGCCTTGATTAATATTTTATTATTTATTATTTTCTTCCTATTTTGCATAGGTTCATCGTTCCTTCGTATTTTGGAATGCTCGTTCGTGCATTCAGGTGCTCGTTAGTGCATTATTGCTGAGTACACTTGCACCATTTTAGTCGGGGCTTACTCGATAGCGGCTCAGATGCCCGTACATTGAATATTTATTACTAACCCATGGAATTCTGCTGGGAAGAACCATGAATTGAAGTAATGAAATATTATGAATAATGTAGAATATTTTCCAGGGATTCAGTTAATGAATCTAATGAATTAGAAATAATTAATTGATGGATCTATACTGGTGCGATCGTCTAGGAGCATTAATTATTCATGAATTGAGCGATACGAGCTTGTTGAAGCGTCATATTTCTTTTATATAGTCAGGGAAAACATTGTTACATCCTGAAGACGTTATTGCTCTATACTAGCTGTCTAGGAGCCGTCCAATCTTTCGATTCTATATAGAAGTAATTACTGAAATTGCTTAGTATTCAAGAGATATGCCGTTGCCTCAGCTGAGAGACTACACATCTACATATACTCTGAGAGACAGTATTCTCAGTCAGAGATTCTTGTGGCATGAGCTTTCATGCTTCGATGAGAGACATGAGCCTCAATACTCGTCTGATTGGTGGATCAGGAGCATGTATAATTATAGTTTTACGATTTTAGCCCTTGTCGAAAATCCACCATCTACATTAAGTCCCCTGCTTAGTGAGGGACAGTCATGTTCTTCAGTCAGCACTGGATGGTGATTTTCCAATTACAAACAAAATAAGTAATTGAACTTAGTCGTAAGATAATATGTTACCGGATTTTCGATTGCACGAGCGATCCATGGCTTGAACGAAGATCCCAGTAGATGATAGAGCATCGTCTAACGAGCGTAAATTGGTGTAGCACCGCTCTTTTTTTATTTCTTTTTCAGAAGTTGATAGCTTGTTCATGAGTTGTTCATGTTAAAATTATATATATACATATGCATGTATAGACGTGAGTTTTGTAAAAACCCTTGTTTTAGGAACGGACGTTCGTTCGATCATTAGTTTAAGAAATGAGCAATAATCCCTAATGTAAGAGAGATTTTTTTTTTTAAATATGTGAGATATGAATAAACTCTCGTTTCAAAGGTGAATGCTTGTACGAGATATTTTTTTTTTTTTTTTTTTTTGAATAGACGTGCGTCTGTTAGTAAAAAAATTGTGTATGAGCTTTCATGAAAAAATTTATTTTCGATATGTAAGCTTTCTCACAAATTTTTGAAATATACTCTCGAGGGAGCAAATATATATATGTGTTTTTCAAATTTACGTGAGTTTCACGTTAAAACATATCTTTTGTAAAATCAATGTTTTGATCTTGAACAACTGTTGAAAGTAGACAATTATACATGGTGAAATAATGTTTGTATGTGAGTTTTCACAATTTTAGAATGGATGTCTGTCCAATTTTTGAAAAACCAGTGGATCGTCAAAATTCACGTGGGTTGTTCACGGTTTTATGAAAATCAAGTCATAATTTTGAATAATGAATTTTGCTCGTCTTTGCAGGTTTCAAGGAACGAGCAAGTTTTCGAAATTCTGACGTCATAATCACTATAGCTAGTGAAATTGTACATAGGTAAGAGTTGGATTGATACCATTGTTGTTACGCGTTTTTTATTGGTATATCCATGACTCCATGTCTTTCGCATCAGATAGTGGTGACTTCTGGTTACATCCACTCTTCTGGCTCTTCCGGGGAACGCTCCAGAAATACCAAGTCAAAGATCAAATGTTCATGCCGAGGTGAATCAACCTTTCAGAGACGCTGGAAAGATGATACATTGTATGTCTCTCAGTCATCTGGGAGTCGTCTGTGCTAATATATATGCTTTCTTGGTATTAGTAGATGCGGAGAAAAAGCAGAGACGTAATGAAATGTCACAGAAGAAAAGAGCTGAGGATGAAAAGCTCATATCTCATCAGCAGAAACATCGTCGACTTCAGAAAGTGAGACTATCAACTGAAGATGAAGTGCGGCCTTGCGTTGATGGTGTATCTCCTGACGTGGATCAATGATGAACTTCGTCATAATTCGTCATCAGAAAATTCAGAAGTTAGTTATTCATTGAAAATGCTGTAGAATCTTCGTCCGATGTCGGATTTTCGCGATCTACCCATGTTTCTTCATGCCTAGGAAATTTCCAAGCTTCAGCAATGGAGATTTTTGAGTTTTTAGCATGTTTAGGGGCCCAAATAGGCGAAACAGTAAACTTCCAGGAGACTTCCAGAAAATTTTCAGCTGGTATGTAGTCCAATATTTTGGCCATATCGTTTTGCTCGTTTCTCCAATTGCTATGAATTTTGGATATGTTCTAGAGGAAATCCATACGAAGAGAATGGTATATGACCCATCCCTATATTCTTCACCAATTTCTCCCAGCTTGCTGATTTGTGCGTGACAGTGTAAAATCATCTCAGGCGAGCTTGTTGTAAAACACTCATGTTGTGTCTTTAGACCATTCGCTTGTGTCTGGAACGGTTGGTGAAGGATTTTAATGTCATTGATTCATTTGTTATCAGGACCCCTTGATTGATACATGAGCATGGTGCTTGCAGTGCCATCTTGTTTCTGTCAGTCGTAGAAACATCACTTCTGAAACCCTGGTTACGGGACCATAACTGGGGTTGCTCTCAAGAGGGGGTGATGTAATGACCATGGTTGCATTTAATGGTGGTAGAATTCCTTTTATGATGAATGATTAGCATATGAAAGTCTGGTGCCACGGTTCTTGGACTGTGAAACTGATCATCATGCTCAGTGGACCGTCAGTCCCCAGTATTTTGTTAAATCTCTCCTTTTCGTTTTCTCTTCTTCTGGCAAGACTTGGATAGAGGACCTAGGTAGAAAAATTGATATAAAGACCTAGGTGTTAGAAGTTGAAGGTACCTTGATGAGGACTTAGTGGAAAGACCTGGTGGACACCGATCGACTGTGGAAGTTATGAATCCCGTCTAAGAATTGCTGCTTGCATGTTGTATGCTCTGGAAGCTGCAGGAACCTCATACGACGTCGGAAATTTGATGCTTGACCCCAACTTTTGAATCTAAGAGACTAAGTTATCTCATGATATAAGAATCACTCAATTTGGAGTTGTAGAGGTTAGCCAACGAAGCGTGCACATTTGTAATTTATAATACCGTATAAATTTTCAGACTTCGTAGACATGACGGTAAAGGCCATATCTTTCAGATCGTATGTCCGATTGATGCCCTTTTGGTATGTTGTAGAAGAGAATAGACAAACATCTTTTTTTTAGGAAGAATTGTCTCATTTCTCACCCATTGGTACGTTTTTATAAACCCATGGCCTGAAGTGTGTTGTATCTCATTTGTAGAGGTGATGAGAACATCGTGTAGAAGACTTGGGATTGTGCCCGCCCGTCGTGCAAGCTTTAGAAAGACTTTAATGTGAATACATTTTATGTCTACACACCTTGATATGAATCATTAGTGCTTGGAGAAGTCCGATTCGTCGAGCAATACTTCAGAGAATGGTTAATTGATGAAGCCCTGTTATGAGGATGTTGCTCTTGAGACCGTCGTTGATGCTAGATCATCGATTGAAATTTCTCCAGAAATTCTTGTTGATGCTGAGACCATGAACGAAGTTCCTCCACATATCCTTATTGATGCCGATACTATGGTTGGGGTTGCTCCAGAGACCGAAAAAGGCTAGAACCATGATTATCGATATAGCCTTTGCTCCTTCATACAGTGAGCCTTTCACATTCACGAACTAGTTGGTGAGTTGAGCATTCCAAAGATGAAGATGTTCTAGGATTTCAACCCAAATTCTCCTGAATATGAGTTTACTGTGAAGTGGCTTCGTCAGGGAATCGATGTTGTTGTGGCAGATAACAGCGGCAGTCTCCATTCTGGATGTGAGGAGAAAAAGTTCCTTGGTCGTGCAAGGCTTGTGATGTAGAGAGGTTATGTTGATGAAGTTTCATGGAATCACATCAGATTGCAAATTCCAATGAGATCAAGTCCCCAGTGTATGTTGAAGGAGTTTGTGTCATCCATGGATGAATGATGTTGCATCTGCTTCAGAAGTCTTATCATGGGATAATGAAGAATTAGCGATTGTAATTTAGTTACACTTTGATTGCGCTGGTGTTGAATCGGTGTGTCATCGTCCAGATATTTGTGCTGAAGCTAGATGCGTCGTTATAGGAGGTGTACTCTTTGATTGGGAATACAATTTGAAGGCTTCTTAGATGCTTGAGCGTTGAAGCGTATATTCCTTAAGCATCGAACGTCTTAGGTTCAGTCGTCTCGGCCCTGAGTATCTTCTGTTGATTCAACATTCTTTTCGTTACAGTAGTGGGATTCAACACTTGTGCGGACATCAGAGCTTTCTGGTTTTGTGGCGCACATGGACACTCCTGCAAGGCTATGGAGAAACACCCAAAGTGTTCTTTGCCATGCTTGGACATCATCTCAGTAACGAATGTCACAGTTCTCGATTCAGAGAAATTTCAGATTCAACTAATGCGGTGAAGCTACCATTCATAACGTCTTGCAAAGTTGCTAGCAGAATTGAGTCCCCATGCCAGGATTGCATGCGAGGAAATAAATGACACAGACATGAAAGGAATGAGACTTGCTCGAGTGTGGAACCTTTTGATGAATGTCCATGCATCTTTTGCAGGTTCTTGCTTCAACCTCATCAAAGTTCGAAATTCCTCCAAGTGCTTTGATGATAGAATGTCCGCCAAATCTTCTGGATCAGAACTTTCTTCGTTGGAGAGATGTGTAACCAAAGGCGCTTTTTAAGTACCCATCTTTTCAGCGTGGATCCACGCTCGTCTGAAGGACATGTCATATCCTGGATCTTTCTGATTATGTGAAACTTGGTTTCTGTCCAGGTTAAACTTATGTTCACTTTGAGAGTGATATAGTCATAAGTATTTCCGAGCGTTCCTTCAAGGTCTCTGATTCAGATGGGATCACGAGTAGCTTCTCGTCGAGTGATGCGGCTCTGAGGGTTTTTAGTGGAATGATGTTGATGGCGGTGTTAGTATCGATCAACATTCTTCCGAATTCATTTCCTTTGAGATGGACAGTGGTAAGCAGTCCCCAGTTGTGCATCTCCTTGTCTGTCGATTAAGGTTCAAGGAGTATTTTCGGGATGGACAGACGTCTGACACAATGTAATTCGGTGTTGTGAACATGTCTTTCCTTTATGCCTTAGACAAATAGAGCAATTTTACAGATATGCTTGATCAACGATCGAATTGCTCCTTTGACTGGTTGTTCAGAGAGTGTAAAGGTTCTGATTGGGAGAGGATTCTTGTGTACTCCTTCAGTCCCCAGTTGAAGCTATTGTGGATTAACCTTCTCTTTGAAGATGTGCTTCAAAATATTGCAGTTACTCATTGGATGATTGATGAATCTATGAAGGCGACAGTACTTGGGATTATCCAATTCTTCTTCAGTTGGCTCTCTCCTGATGAAAGATAATTTTATTGCACTATCTTGAACCCAGACTTCCACTAACTCTATCACTCCTTCATGAGAAGAGAGAAGTTTGAGTCTGTCTGATCATTTCCCCGTTTGTTGATGTCGGATCGAGGTTTGTGCATTTCAGGATTGGTTATATTTTCTTCGTGCCTTCATAGGAACACGGGATGTTGGAAAAGCGTTATGATGTTGTGTCTCGGCTTTCCTTTCATTCTTTTAAGCAACAACGTTTGTTGAAGGCTGGAGATTGTACTTATTGTTGACTAGGCTTCGACTGCTTCGAAGTTCCTCGACCTTGCATACTTTTCTCTTTCCAGTAAAGGTGCAGTAGTCGTTGATCGTTTGGCTACTTCATGAAGCTCTGAGAAAGTCTGGAACTAGAGATTTTCCAGCAAGTCTCTGCAGACCTGGATCATTCCGTTGATGCACAAGTCCACCAGTTGTTGTTCAGTGACATTCGGATCATGGCAGTCAAGGTCTTGAATTCTGAACCTTTTCACATAGTCGTTAGGATGTTCATTGCTCCTTTGAAACATCCTTCCAAGATCAGAGAGGGTGATTTGCTCTGAAACGAAGAAATACTCTCTGTAGAAAGCATTAACCATTTCTCCCCAACTTTTGATACTTCCTGGTGCGATGTTGTTGTACCAGGTATATGCTCTGCCCTTAAGAGACTTTGAAAATTGTTTGAGACGGACGACATGGTTATGTTCATGTTCACCCAAAGCCTCCAGAAAATGAGAAACATGTTCTCGAGCATTGCATGTTCCATCATAAAGGGTGAACGTTGGAGAGACATAACCTTTTGGTAGAGGAATCCTTTGCATAGCAGCATGGTATGGAGGTTGGTGCCGTTGGACAGAAGAGGACGTCTTATCTTTCCCACGGTCTTCCAAGAGGCATTCTAGGTCTTCACGAGTGATGAAACTGGATGGTTCTTTTGCTGGTGGATTTTCTGCAGCCTTAGGAACTTCCTCATCGTCTACTACATGGATCGGAGTGACCGCGAGATCAGCGTCTGAAGACGTTTCTTTAGCTTTTCCTTTCTCCTGAGTTTTCTCTAACATCTTGTCTGTAAGAGTCTTGAGATAATTGTATAGTTCCTTTTGAGTGGCAGCCATGTGAGTCTGATTCTTGGCAAGAGTCTCTTGCACCTTCATGAGATCACCTATGGTAGGTGGATTTTCTCTGATTTCTTCAGGAGACCGACCGAAGAGTGGATTGTTGATGGCGCCAGTGCCGTCACTTGCAGGGGTGATCACTGGAGCACCAATGCTTGGAGGAGTAGTAGTAGCAGGTTGCGCCGGAGGAATGCTAGTGGCAGTACCACTAGAGCTTGCGATATTAGGGTCGGGTGCTGAACCCGGATTGGTAACTAAACCAGACCTAAGACCGACCATCTTTGCGAGAATTGAGATTGCAACCGAGAGAATGAGTTCCCACTGTGATCGCCAATCTGTACATGGGGCAAAACGATTTGCTGGTTTTACGGAATTGAGGAGACGACCGTACGGAGGAAGTTCCTTAAACCGAGCAAACTTCTCAACCTCACACAGATGCATTGCAAGAAGGGAGTGCTTTAAGTTCGAGAGATCAATTTATAGGACTCCGGCCTAAACCAAGACAATGGTCGTTCCAGAGTCAATTCGGTCACAAGAGAGGATGGGTCGATCTATAGGAGGGAAGCTGAGAAATGTGTGAGATCAATGGTGATCGAAGATTGTATGTGTGTTGTGTATTCTGCGTGAAGAAATAAGATAAGCTCTGATTGATTGAATTTGCTCTGTTGAGAGTAATTGCTCAGACGTTGAGATGTTAATCTCTTGTTGTCTGTTTTATGAAAGATTGTCTTGTTTTTCAATCATGATTCAGATACTTATTTATATTGCTAGAATTGTAAACATCTTGATCCCATGAAGTGTGACAGTTGCTGGAGTCAAAGAGTGGGGAAGTAGAAATCGTGTTAAAACCAGTTGCTCATCGTGCGGAGACTTGGTTGATTTTCCATCCACTACTTTGCTAACTACTCCAACTGATTGCAGGACTTGATCACATTCTCATCGTGTGTATGAACACACGTGCCATAGACCGCCAGACCAAAACCCTAATTGATATCCCCCCCATGTAACATGATTGATGTCTCGTGATTGTGGAGTCTGCAAAGCAGACGTGTATTTAGTTAGTCAGTTGTTGACTTTATGGGACGATGATTCCTTGTATTGCTGAGTCGAACATGATTTGCAAATATTCTGAGACTCATGAATTGAACGTGTCTGTTGAGACAGAGGTATAATTCTCAAGTAAATGTTGATAGTTAAGGTGAGCAAATATTGCTCATTCGATGGTGTTGAATATTGATAGTTGAACCAATATTCCTTGGTTTGAGCAAATATTGCTCATCTGAGCAAATGTTGCTCGTTTGATGAATTATTGGTAGCATGACCAAATAAAATATTAAATTAAAATACTGGCAACTGAACCGAGTATAATTAATAAAAATGTTGATAATGGGATCAACGTAAAATTATTAGCGTTTGAATCTGGAATTATGAACCTTGGACTCAAAAACCCTAATTTCGATCATTTACTGATCAATTGATAATTTATTGAAAATCAACCACGGAGTGAAGGAGGGACCGGCTACATGGGATGATGGACCGACCATGTAGCGCCCAGATGCTCAAGTGAGCAAATTACAAAGTCTCTTGAAGACCAGTTGCTGAGAGGATGATTAAATGCTGGTTTAATCATTTATTAAAATAATGCTCGTTTGAACCTTAGGTGATAAAACCAAATTAATTATGAAGAGATGAGGACCGACCAAGGGATCATGAAACCGGACCTGGTTGGTCACAGGACAGTATGACGATCGTTTTATGAAGTTCCAAATTGTTTGGAAGGATTTGAACCTAATATGAACAAATTAGGTCAAATGATGAAAGTATGTGGGACCGGCCTCTTGCAGGCCAAAGAGCCAACCTTGGTCGATCAAGGTAATATGTTCGTGTCCCCAAAATGCCCGTGCTTCAGTCCTGAGAATTTTGATATTTTCTGGCGTGCGTTTGAGCAATCATTTGAGAAAATATGAAGAAATCAAGGTTTTTGCTCAAACTGAGGAAACTTCATAAGATGAAGGAATAAATAATAATAAAATGAAGAAATCATGAAGTGTGGGACCGGATATGGCCAAGGCATGGCCGGCCGGCCAATAAGCCCGGTCCCATGTCACTTTTCCTAATTTTTCATGATTTTAGGGAAATATCATGAAATCAAGGAGTTTGTTGAAATAAAGGAGTTTTCCTTAAAGTGAAGGAGTTTCCATGAGATGAAGGAAACAAATAATATTAATAAAAATAAAATAAGGGCGTGTGGGACCGGCTTGGGCATGGTCGGCCGGCTAGGGACCGGTCCCGTGAACTTTCCCTAATTTTATGTATTATTTTCATGATTTGAAGGAAATATCATGAAATCAAGGAATTTCATGGGATGAAGGAAATAATAATAAAATAATAAGGAATGCAAGGTGTGGGACCGGCCACAACTAGGGCATGACCGGACGGCTAGTAGGCTTGGTCCTGTGACACCTTTCTTAATTATTTATTATTTCCTTGATGTGAAGGAAACACCATGAAACTGAGGAGTTTCCTTGAAACGAAAGAATTTTGCTCAAATGAGAGAATTTTCATGAGATCAAGGAAAATAATAAAAATATGATAAAATATAGAATTGGGCGTGGGACTGGCCACGGCACGACCGGCCGGCCGATGGGCCCAGTCCCCTAGCGCCTTGATTAATATTTTATTATTTATTATTTTCTTCCTATTTTGCATAGGTTCATCGTTCCTTCGTATTTTGGAATGCTCATTCGTGCATTCAGGTGCTCGTTAGTGCATTATTGCTGAGTACACTTGCACCATTTTAGTCAGGGCTTACTCGATAGCGGCTCAGATGCCCGTACATTGAATATTTATTACTAACCCATGGAATTCTGCTGGGAAGAACCATGAATTGAAGTAACGAAATATTATGAATAAGAATATTTTCCAGGGATTCAGTTAATGAATCTAATGATTTAGAAATAATTAATTGATAGCCCTATACTAGTGCGATCGTCTAGGAACATTAATTATTCAGGAATTGAGCGATACGAGCTTGTTGAAGCGTCATATTTCTTTTATATAGTCAGGTAAAACATTGTTACATCTTGAAGACGTTATTGCTATATACTAGCAGGCCAGCTGTCTAGGAGCCGTCCAATCTTTCGATTCTATATAGAAGTAATTACTGAAATTGCTCAGTATTCATGAGATATACCGTTGTCTCAGCTGAGAGACTACACATCTACATATACTCTGAGAGACAGTATTCTCAGTCAGAGATTCTTGTGGCATGAGCTTTCATGCTTCGATGAGAGACATGAGCCTCAATACTCATCTGATTGCAGGATCAGGAGCATGTATAATTATAGTTTTACGATTTTAGCCCTTGTCGAAAATCCACCATCTACACTGTGTTATTTCTTTTAGGCATTATATTTATTTATATAATTGAAATATCACGGGTTGTGTGTAAGTTCAATCAATTAGATAATCCAACATTTGGTTGTTGATATAAATTGATTGACACTTGAACATTGGTCTTTGGTACCGTTCAAGTTATTTCATTGATTGAGTCTGACTGTCTAGTTGATTCTTTTGGAATTATATTGGAGTTAGTCTATACAGATTGTAAGCGAAATTGGGTGATGTTTTTAGACCCCCGCTTTTTCAATTGGTATCAGAGCAGGCAAACACGTTTAAGACCTCATAAGTCTTTGTTTGTAGAAATCTGACTCTATGGACATAAGTGCTATCTCTGCAAACGCATCACCAGAAACAAAAGTTTTGTTTCGTTAAAATCTATTAAAGAGAAAGACCTGTCGATCTCGCACATAGATGAACATCCTATTCCTACGAAACACACAAGTATTGAGATGTGTTACCTTGATGTTTTTACTGACGAATCTGATTCTGAAGTAAAAAGGGAAACAACTCAAGAGAGTGCAGCGATTCTAAAACTTGTTGGAATCCAGGCTGCTAAAATCAATAGGCTGAGACACAAGGTCAATACATTGATAAAAGATCGTGATTCCCAACTAAAGGTTCTTCTTGAGGAAAATATTGTAGGTTGTTCATCCGGAACCAAACTCAAGGAAGATGTTTGTGGAATTGAATGACTATTGAGTAATCTCTCTATTCAAAATAAATGTCGTTCTGAGGCGTCCATCATATCAACTACTTCTGACTCTGCTGTAAAATTAGAAAACGTGCCTGATCCTAACAATGTTTCTCTAATGAAAACAACTTCAGAAGCTAAACTGCAAACCCTTCATATTGCTAAAGATGTGCAGGGGTCTTCCACTGATCATGGATTCACCACATCTCTTGGAAGGAAGAAATCTTCTAACGATGTTTCTAATAGTACACACTCTAATTACTTCGGTGATCGTAAAGTGTGTCTTTTTTGTGATTCAAAAAGACATGTTCAACAAAAGAGCAAACTGAAGTTGAAAAACAATTACTTTGGTCAACTTCAGCACACCCTAGACCTAATACTCAAAGGTGTAACTGACATTCGGATGTATAAACCGATTGGTTTTAGTACTCACCCTGTAAATTCTTCCAGGAAAGTCAGTTCAACTTGCTCGTCGAATGTTCGGAAAAATTGTAGCATTAATACAAATCGTTCAAGGAGATGTCAGAAATATTCTTCTCAACCTTTTATGAATAATGATGTTCAAGATGTGAAAAAGGTTCATGTAGATGGAAGCAACAGTGGAGATATGAAGGACAACCTTAATATGATAATTGAAGGATACAAGGATCTTATCAACAGGCTGTCGAAATCCTCCAAACAAACTTCTTCTTGTAAGGACTCAAACTTAGTCTCGTATTTTGTTGACAACAAGTTTTATGATAATTTTTCACATCAAAAAGGATTCTTTCCTAGAATTTGAAGGAAAAAGAGACTCAACCGTGAACACCATTCATTTAATGAGATTAGGGCTCATACTTTTGCTAATTAATCACAAGGTTGAAATCTCACTCACAAAAAAAAAAAAAAAATCCTAGTTGAGTGAGATATGGTCAGGTATACTTATTGGTATTTGCTTTCTAATTAGTCGAGCTATTTTCTTATCGTCCATAGCTAAACTATTGTCTACAGACAGCACTGCCTAATGTCTCAAGATTTTTTTTATTGATTGTGTCTCGAAAAGGTTTTTGGTTGCAACTATGTTGCCTGCTACTCTTGGGCTCTAAATTTTATAGAGAATATACAATTTATTGAGCTAAGATTTGTGAAACTTCTCACTTAGCAACTGATCGCTGTCGTATGCGTCAAAAATAATATTAATTTCTCACTACTCAAAATATATAATATAGCAAGGTCAAGAAAGGATCGTTCCCACAGAGCGGTCTTGGGTTGTCAATATGTTTCGGTTTCCTATATAAAACAAGGGGGGTTTTCTGATTTTTATAAACTAAAAGTAAAATAAAAGCAAACAAAGAAATAAAACAAATCAAGCAAGGAAAGATATTGGTTAAGGATTTGTTTCAATCACAAACATGTTCTTGTCTTAATAATTAGAATTGATATTTAATCTCTCATTATCAAAAGCCCTAGGATACCTAGTCGAAAGAATATCCCGCAAATTTCCTGATTTCATCACACATACATGTAAAACGATGCAAATATGAATTCTACCAAAAGAATAACCTAACGCCTTGCGCTAATCAAGTTCAATTCCCATGGAGCATTAAGTTTCAGAAATAGGCTAATCAATGCAATTGAAATACATTGCGCAAACAATTCGGACAAAGGTCATGGTTCACATATGATTACAAGGATATATCACTACAACCTACAATCATATTTATGCTACTTGTGTTCAAGGATTATCGCTCGATGATTAACCCTAAACTAGCAATAGATGTAATTACAAGTTCTACCAATTTTCAACTTGACAAAACAAACAATCAATCATGTTGTAATACGTCAATTGGTAGGCTTGAGAATGGGGTTATTTTTTCGCCTACTTGTGATACTGCAAGTGCACAGCGCCTGTTGGAGGCGTGGCAAGTACAGGTCGATCCCACAGAGACTTGTGGTGTTGTATGGTTGATTTAAGCTTTGCTCTACTGATTTTCTAAGGTATTGTAACACACTGTGGTTTTGTCGATACGACTGAGTGGATGTTATGACAGTGGACTGAAGATAAACTACAAGTAGTGAGAATAAAGGAGTACTAGGATTGTCAAGTCTACCACTAAATCATGTTATGTGTTCAACTAAATGGAGCTTTCTTGTTCCTGTGACAGATAAGGATAATATGTCAAGTTTATCACCTATCTAAGGAGTTTCACCAAATGATAACTCAATTATCAGCTAAGGTACTAACCCAGAGCACTAGTTGTCTAATTAAGCACAACTAATCAAGGGCATTAGCAAATATCTCTGAGGCTTGAGATGAAGCATAACCAATACAGTTTTAGCCTAACTACAATGCATACATGGCATTCATTGTGAGAGTAAAGCATTGGAAAGCTAGAGTTGAGATTATCTTTATAAGTTAAGCATTCAAGAGCACCCACACAAAGTAGAACAACATGACAGAGAATTAGGGTTTCATTGAAATCCTAGCAAACTATTTTAGAACATGATTAAAACATAAAACAACTACAATTGGTGCTCTGGCTAGTCCAGGCATGCCCTCAAACATCCTCACCTCAGTTATATTTATACATGCAACTCCAAACCCTAATTTACTTCAAATTGGAAAAGTAAAAGAGTACCCTCTCACCCACGTCGCTGAATCAGAGCTCTCCTCTGCTTGTGCGGCTCTGAGAACTCCATACTCTGATTTTCCCCCAACTGTGAAACCCTAACCCTAACCTAATTCTTTCTATCTCTCTCTTAGCTCCTAGGGAAGAAGCTAAGAAAGGGCTAGAGAGCAATTAGGAGGGGATGGCGGAGGCGGCTGTTTCAGTGGCTGTTGGTGGATGTGCTCAGAGAAGAAGAAGGTGAGGGCTCTGCCATTGTTTGGTCGGGAGAGAAAAAGATGAGAGCTCTCGGGTGTTGTCGGGTGAGGAAGAGAAGGAAAGAGAAGGGTGTGTTTGGTTTGGGCTTATGGGAGAATATATAGGTAGTTGTGGTGTTGAGCGGGAGCATCAAGAGTTGATGAGGAGGCTGTAGCGAGCGTTGGATGTGGTGATAGCAATCTCAACGGCTCAAGGTGAACGGGCTCGGATCTGGGTCGGGTCTTGGATAGCTTGGGCCCATATCTTGTAGATGGGTTTCTCCTTGTTGGGTTGCAACTGTTGCGCGCGCAGGCTTTGGCTTTCTGCTCCATAGACGCTCGTCTCCAATTCTCTGCTCTTTTGGCTCCTCAATTTCTCCGAACTTTATTTATTGCCTAAAAACACAAAATTAATTAGTACAAATATTTATTCTTGAAAACAAAGAAAACACAGAATCTGGGATAATATCTCGATTTTCGAGCACAAAAGATGAGTTAAATGCCAATAAATAGATGTAGAAATATGCAATATTTGGCACTCATCAAATACCCCCAAAACCCGAATTTTACTTGTCCTCAAGTGAAACAGAAATTAAGAAATCCTAACTATACCATTGTCATTTGGTCTCTCGAATGCATTTAGCGTACGCACTAAGCCTTTAAACCCCTAGGTGTCCCTAGTGGACGAGTTGTAGTCTCGTGAGGGTTTACCAGAGGTGTACCCACAAAACCTTCTCCAACTTCGAGTGTAAAAGAGTCTCAAGCATCCAAGGAGCTATGAGGACATAGAGTTTTCGCATGCTAGTAACACGAAGTTAGAACTACCAAAGAACGCATTCTCATCCTTAAGTGCTGAGCGAGAAGTAACCATACCATATGAAAGAATTCGGATTTGATTGTGATCATAAGCCTCGACTTCTGCCTCACTAATAGGGTTTTATGATGATTGCACTCAAAAAGACCATTTTTTTAGTCTCTCATGTGTGAAGGCAGGAATAAAGAGAAAAATCCTGCACACGTTGAAGGTAAGAAGGATAACCTTCCGAAATAATTTCTGGAGACTCCACAGAAGTGTGGACAAAAAGAATCTTTTCTGATGATCTCTAAGAAAGGAAATCAACCATTAGCAAGGATGGGAGTACTCACTTACCTTTTCACCCGATCGGCAATTAATATCACTCTCTCAGCATTCATAGAAACGTCTTCAATCTTCGGTCTTCGGTCTTCAAATGTTGATGATGAACTTCTGAACTTCACAAAAACTTTTTTTTTTTTTTTTTTTTAACATAACATGACAATTACAATAAAACAATAAAACTCAATTTTTCACAAACTTCATTAATTCTCATCTTCTTTTCTTTTCTTTGCACGTAAACCTTGGACTATATCAACTTTTCCTTCAAATATTCTGATGTTGCTCCGCTTGCTGACGATGATGTGTTTCTATGGGTTCGCTGATTGAGAGAGGGAGAGTGATGCTAACTGCAAATCGATATTTAGAAGGAGTTTTCATCTTTAAACGTCACCCTCATGATTGACAAAATTAGCACTCAAGAGATCAAAAATAGTGTTGAAAGTGGTGCGAAGTTGGGTAGCTCACCATTCCTACCCGGAATTGACGTACGGTGACACACACTCTAACAGCTTTTCTAGAAAGTTGCAAAAAATTGAAGGTTGGTGCCTCACTTGATGTAAAATGGGTAGTCTCCACTATGGGTGATCACAATTCTACTACCGAATATCTAAACAACACCTAATTCGCCCTCCGGTATGGTTAAATCCAACTTTAACGCTCTAATCAACTAAGAAACCCGATTGTGTTCTCCAGTACTTCCAATTTCTGTTATTTCGGTCAGACTCTCTATGTAAACATAGCTAGAAGCATGCTAGTGACTCTAAAATCTCTACAAGTTGGAGGTTTTTATTTACAAAAGAGTTTTGAATTTTATTTTTTATTTTATTTTATTTTTTTTGAATAAAAGAAGACTAAAAACTCTAAATGCAAATGTACCCCCAAACCTAAATCAAACATTGTCCTCAATGTTTCAACAGATAATAAACAATCACATACCATGAGAACTATGCTGATAAGAGAAAAGGGAAGAGATTACCGGATGTCGGCGGGAGCAAGGTTAGAGCTTCATTTTTCAAGGCTAGAATCCAACATTCTCAGCGGAGATCATATCGGATTAGCATAATATATGCGCAAGAAGACTCAACCGATTCAAGAAAAGAAAATTTAACAAGTCCTACTGGATTATATACAATGAAAATTCACCATATACTAACAATCTAAAGAGTTCAGGATCAACCCAATAGAAAATATGTACAAACATCAACAGCCTTACACAAATATAACATGAGAGTGCAAATAAGGCTGCATATGGGAATGATTTTCCCCCAAACCTAAACTTGTCAACAGATGTGTTCTTGAGCACAAAATCTTGCAATTTTAAAGGTACATCATGCAAAAGGTCTAACTCAAAATGAGTTTTGCTAAGAACAGGCAGATATACACATTCCAACTGTGGCTCCTTAAAGGTGTTATACTTTGATGCAAAATAGTCCAAGAGAACTTGGGAAGCACAAAGCTCTAGGCCTAAATTAGGAACTCTCAGAAAAGTTGGTTTTGCAATTTTGTTACAAACTACACCTAGGTTTGGTGGAAGAGTTTCAATATGTGCCTTAGGAGAGAGATTAGGTACATCTAAGTTGTTTTCATGTATAAGATCATTTGCACTATCACACACTTGCCTAAGGTCAGAAGAAGGTAAATCATGTTCACCTGCATAGAACAATTCATCAATCTCCATGTCATACTCATCATTATCCAAAATTTCAATCTCATGCACAAGATGACAAGGAGAGATATCATGCTGTAACCTAGGCATGGAATCAGACACATGCATTGAATCATCTTTGTCAACAGACAATTCAGCTATTCCTAGGTCACAAACCGGTGGTAAAACATGCTCATTTTCACGGGACAATTGCACGGGTTCCATATCAAAAACACAAGTATGAATATTAGAAGAAGCATCATTCATAGGGTTCACAGAAGAGAAGCTTAATGTCTCTGAACCTAAAGATTTCACTACATTTTCAAAATACACATGCTCTTCATATTCATCATCATCATCATCATAACAAAAATTCATCTCCCCATTCAAAATTTGAGCATTTCCAGTGTACTCATCTACCTTTATATTAGGTTTATATTCAGTGTTAGGTGCATGAGTAGGCATAGAAGGGGAGTCTTCACTAGTGGGTATGCATGTTTCATATGAATGATCATTACATGGGTGTGCACATGGTTCACTAGAGAAGGGATGATCATGCATTTTCCATCCAAGTATATCATTGTTTTGCTCTATGAGCTTTTCCATTAGTGATTTGCATACAAGGGGTTGGGGAGTATAACATTGTTCATCCTCCCATGGTGGTTGATGATGCATGTGTGCATGGTTATATGGGCTCTTAGAATACTGATCGCAACCTTTGAAAGGCTGATTATGGTCCCAATGATTACCAGTATAGTCACTTCTAGACAATTCGTACATTGGATTATCATGGCTTTCCCTAGACTGCCTAAAATCATGCAAAATATAGCAGTTCTCAGCAGGGTGGCCTAAGCTACCACATAAGGTACAAGCATACATTTCATATTGCCTAGGGGAATTAGATTCGACAGATTTCTCATGTAATTGCCTTTCTAAAGCAGATACTTGAGCTTCTAATTGATCTAAAAGTGATGACTGGGTATGAGAAAAGTGTTTATTTTCAACCTGTGGTGGATGATACATGTGCTCATAATGATTAGGGTATGAATATTCAAGGTCAGGGCCCTGACAAGATTCATAGTATTCCCTAAAATCACTATGGTCTGTGGGTTGTTCATATTGTGAAGCATGCCCGTAAGCAAGCTCTCTAATGGATTTGTTTGTATCCCCAGTTGCAGACCAAAATCCTGACATGATCTAACAATTCAAATAGCCTAGCACACATCAAGCATGTATAACCAATGATGTCTCAAAACAGGGAAGCTAAGCCCAAGTGATGCAAAGCCTAGTTGTTTTCACAGCCCAGTTCAAATGAGTGTCAGTTTGTACACGGCCCAGTTATATGCAGCCCAGTTATGTGGGTTCAGCTTGCACTGGTTATGCAAAGCCCAGTTGATGTGGGCTCAGTTTGGTTTTTGTGGGTTTGGTTTTGTGGGCTTCTGTTTGGTTTGTGTGGGTTTTGGTGTATGTGGGCTTTTGTTTGGTTTGTGTGGGTTCTAGCTTGGTTATGTGCAACCCAGCTATGTGAGCAGAGCCCAGGTTATGTTCAGATCAGAGATTATGGGCTTCAGCTGTTATGGGTTCACTTGGTGCAGCCCAGCAGCTCAGTTTATGCGGGCTTCAGCTTGAGCACAGCCCAGCGATTATGGAAAGAACAGAGCCCAGTGTTTGGGCTTCAGATTAGGTTGGCAGGTTAATGTGACTCAGAGATTCAACAGATTAGCAACAATTAGGTACAAACAAAACGTGCACATGAGAATGCACAACTCGGAGGGCTAAAAACAAACACAAATGCACAACTTAGTGTGCATGAGAATGCACAACTCAAAGAGGATAATGCTGGGTGATGTTAAAAGCATAAATGTTTACACAAGCAATAATGGCTATGTGATGAGCCAAGACACAAATGCACACACAGATTATAGTGCAATGCTCGGATGAATGAATGCTGGCAGTTCTTGCATCAAAAGTGTAAGACAGATTGGTTTGGGCCAAAAATGGTTTGCAGCAAAACAAAGATTTCACTCAAGAGTCACAGGCTCATGCATGTGGTGGATTTCGATATTCCAAGGGGTGCATCACGACTTGGGTTGGGTGATGTTAAAAGCATAAATGTTACCACTGGAAAACCAGAACATGTATTTTGTGTTTTCAAAACTACCATTGTCACGAGATAATCGAGATGGTGACCTAGCATGGTCCTTCTCTTGAGTCTAACACAGGTTAAATTATTGTCCTAGCTCATAGGCTAGGCTCAAATGCTCATAGGTGCACAGCAGAGATTCTCGTGATTTTTAACTAGGTGGTTATCTTTGTGATGCTCGCAGATTTCAGTAATGCACGTTTAGTAGCAAGGCATCACAAAGACACAAGAAGGTAAACTCGCTAGCTTAACAAAGAGATTTAGTTCTACGGGAGGATGCAAAAGCTTAAGGCAGAGATGATGCTAGATAACAAAGGTAAGTTAACTACAATGTAGTGACAAGATGCAATACAAGTTGCAAGAAGGTAAAGGATGCAAGAATAGAAAAAACTTTTAGCTAAGTTACTCTAAACTATGCTATAATGCAAGTGCAGCTAAGCACAATGCAACAGATGGCGATTATGATAACAAAGATAAGTTTAACTAAAAATGCAATGAACAGATAATTTATGTACAGAGGTAAGCTAGAACATTCATTCATCGAGTTATATTTATACATGCAACTCCAAACCCTAATTTACATCGAGAACTCCATACTCCGATTTTCCCCCAATCGTGAAAACCCTAACCCTAACCTAATTCTTTCTATCTCTCTCTTAGCTCCTAGGAAGAAGCTAAGAAAGGGCTAGAGAGCAATTACGAGGGATGGCGGAGGAGGCGCTGTTGCGGTGGTTGTTGGTGGTGGTGTGCTCGAGAGAAGAAGAAGGTGAGGGCTCGCCATTGTTTGGTCGGGAGAGAAAAAGAGGAGAGGGTGTGTTTGGTTTGGGCTTATGGGAGAATATATAGGTAGTTGTGGTGTTGAGCGGGAGCATCCTCTCATAGTTAAATGCCAATAAATAGATGTAGAAATATGCAATATTTGGCACTCATCATCAATCATACAACTATATTTTCAGAGAATCATGAACGATAAATATGAGAAAAAACTAATATATTGAATCAAAGAACCATGTTATGTGAAATCCAACTAATCCATAACCAAAAGAAAACTAGGTACTCATATTCATGGAGTTCATAACAAGAAGAAAAAGAAAAGCTTTCATCTTTCTAAACCCTAGAACACTAAGTAGAAGAAGAGATGATTTTCATTCACAGAGAAAGAGGTCCCTTTTATATCTTTTCTCTTGGTCGACCAATTTCCAAGTCTCGGCCAAAGCTTAACCAAAACGTAGGCTAACTGTAGTTTCTGCTTAAAAAGCCCAAAAATTCAAGCCCACAACTCTGAGCCCTTCAGGTCCATTGCTATGCCTGTCAGTTTCATAAAACTGACAAGCCAATTGAGCTCCACCAGCCATTTATCACCATTGTCTGCAGTCCTTCTCTTGCATTATTGTCCTAGCTCAAATGCAAACTCAGGCATCTCACAACGCTGCACAGTTCACAATAATTTATACATTCATTCATTCAGACCTCTCATGCACAATTCAGCCCATACTGCAACATCTGTAGCTTTATCAACCAACACAACCGGCTCAAGTTATTGCACCTCTAACTCTTGTATTAGCTCTGCAGATCCAACTGCCGGCCATCTCTTCTATCTAAATCTTCCTGCAAACCTTGTTCTCAGTGCACAACCTCTCTGTCACAGACATACTTAAGTTCCGTGCTTCCTAATTCAACACAAACCAGCGCCATTTCAGTTTTAACTGCAGCTGCAACTTCATGTACTCTTGTAACAGTTCAAGTCCACCACCTCAATGAATCCACGGACAAAACCTTGCTAGCACATTACCAGCTAGTCCCTTGCAGCTCAACTCCCATCACCTGCAAAGCATTCATTCCTTCATTCGAGCCATTCCTGCTCCTGCAATGCCATTATTACTTGTGCTACAGTTCAACTGCACAAATTACTTCAAGGCCAACTCCTCATCCATCTACCCTAGCACTTTCTTGATTGTACACATCACCACTAGAATCTGGCACTATGCTTGTAACACCTTCATTCCCTTTTGAATCCAGTACCACCTTTGTATTACGCAATTCACAACTCCACCTACAATACCAGACCATATCCTGCTACAATTTGAACTGCAGCTCAATTCTCCATTCTTTGTGCAATCAACATACATCATCATCACTTCCAGGACCAATTCATCTCACCAGCTCCCAGTATTTGAAGTTCAGTTCACTTCCATAATCGACCCAAACTCGAATTTGAGTTTAACCCATCGCAAACCCAGGTTTCCATTTCTTCTCAATCTGTTCTTCACAATTACTCAGTTCAATTCCTCATCCCCATGGACATCAGCAGAAAATCTCGAGCTAACTCGTTGCTACTTACAAATTCATCTCAAACCCTAGTTTCCTCTATCAGTAACATTACCATCTCGAAATTACAGGCAAACCCATCAAGCACAATTGCTCTGCGGACTCAATTTCTCCATCCAATATCATCTCTAACAAATCCTAATTCTTCACATGTTCTGATGCTCAAACAACAGCAACAGTGAACTCTTCTTCTTCCTTGTAAACATCAACAACGACCCATTCTTCATACTCCTCAATTTCTTTTCGATCTGTAGCAGAAACTCACAACAAAACTTGATAAACATCGACCCCTAATTCGTCTCAGCAATCAAACGCTGATCTCCTCCACCAACAATAGCAGCTTGTTTCAATTTCACCGACTTCATCTCTAAATCTCTTGAGGTGCAGCCATCTCAGTTTCAGGTAGAGACGGAGAAAAAGAAAGCAATGATGAGAGAATTGGTTCCTCTCTGATTATTAGGTCATGTAGGAAATGAAATGGATATAGCCACCCAGGTGACATAGATAAGGGGTACTAACTTATACATTGGCTTGTCGGTTTCAGATAACCGACAGCCTAATTCCTTTCTCAACACAACCGTCAGTTTTGAGGAACCGACAGTTCATTTTTCACCTCCTTTTCGCACACCTTAGCCCACTCCAAGTATAGCTCGCATGTGAATTGACCTTTGAGCTCCTTTTCGCTCCAAATGGCTAATTTCTTCTTCTTTTGCTCATAATGACTCCATTGCACCTAATAAACTCAAAATCAAACATAAGAGACACAATCCATAAAGACAATATCAAAGAAATCATAAATACTGGATATAAAATTAGGTGTTTTAGACACCTATCAACAACATTTGTTGTGTAATCAGTTTTTCTTGGTTTGCTCCTTTAGTGTCTTTTCTTTTGGGTCAAGGCTATGTTTGTACGGGTACCCGTGTTACGTGTCACGAACTATCTTTAGAAACCCTAAAATCTTATTCCCTGAGAAACCATTTAAATACCAAACCTTTTGAGTTGAGTACACGTACTCCATTTTTTTTTGTCAAGAATGGCGTCACCTCCTGGCATCTGTGATTTTGCAAAAGGTTTTCTTGATAAGGGGTTTGGTTTCGTATCCAAAGGGAAGAAGAAAAGAACTCCGGTAGAATTCAATGATCTCTCTTCTCAATCACCAGACTCTTTTTCAGACATTGAGGATGATGAAGAGATTTCTGCTGAAGTGGTTCTTGATTTTATTAGTCACTTTGAGGAAGCAAAACTAAAGCTTGTTGATGCCATGAAAGGTCTTGATGTGTTGCGAACAGAGTTGAAAAAGGTTAACTCTGACCTTGCTCTCATGAAGTCACATGTTAAGGATCGTTTCAATGAGAATACCTTCTCCGAAGAAGCAGTTGATGTTGTAAATCACAAGCTCAAAGGTCTTGAAACTCGTGAAGCTTCCGTACGTGAACTTTGATCGGTTTTGGTTTTTAGTAGTTGTTTTTAATTTTGTCTAGGAAACTTCTTATGAGAATTTATTCTTATGTTTTGAGAAGGATAACTAGGGTTTGGAATAACAATTATTGTGAGTACACATAGCTATTTCCAACGGTTTTCATCTTGCAATGTTTTTAGATTTATTTATTTAAATTCTAAAGTTAATTTGGAAGATGATTTTGCAATATTAATCTTTATGGTTTTCTATATTGCAAAATTTTTATGGGATACGGCCTTTTACGTCCGTGAACTATGATTTTCCCATATATGCCAAAAGTTAAGTTTATTTTATGTCTTTATGCAAATATTGACGGAAGATAGAATGAACTTTTGATAACAAAGATTAAGTCTATGATATCATTATGCAAATATTAATGAAATATAGAATGAATCTTTGAATATTCCGCAGTATAGGTCTTTCCTTGATCCACTTCTTGTGTAAATATTGTGTGGCTCCGTAAGTTTTCTTATGTTGAGCATTTCCGATTATATTAATCATAGGTTCTATTGTGGTTAATTTAATTGAGTTTTCTGGATACAAATTCATGTTTCATGTAATTTGTTAATGTCCAAAGAAATCCTTCTTTTCTCGTAAAAGTAAGGTCACTCTTGTTGTTCCTTTGGGAATGACATTTTATGGGGGAGGGTTCTTAATTGAACTTGTGCTTAATTGCCAAATCTTTGTGGGGAGTGCGGCTGTGGAATATTGTAGGGGTTATCTTGTATCTTTATTAACTCCTTGATGAATACACTAAGTTTCTACTATGTGAAATCATCGAAACAAAAGTTGATATGTGTTTCTCTTTTGGTCATGAAGTATCTCTATGAAAATTTCATTAGGATCCCACTAGTTTTCGTACCTTTGCCAATTTATATTGACAAAAAAGGGGAGAATTAATGTGTAGTTCACACTACAAATACATATGGTTTACGGATCATTATGTAAGGGGGAGTGGTTTTCATTGTGACATGAAGTATTAACTAAGGGGGAGTTGTTAGAGCACTGCTCGGTCGAACTCGCAAGCGTTGCTATCTCAAGCTTGTTTGTCAATGTTAGTGATCAAAACTATAAGTCTTGATTTCTAGACTCATAGATGTCTCAGACTAGGATAAATTGGGTATTTGATCATTAGACTTCACGGCGTTCATCATTTGAATACGAAGAACTACTAAGGAGAGATTGTGGAACTTCATCAACAAAGGTATGTGGAGACTGAAACTCATCTATCACTTGGAAAGTCTATTTCTACTCTATCTCCTATATTGATACATAAGTCATAGTGATATATAGTTTTCTACTATGCACATTTGATATTTCGAGTTGAGTTTAACTGGCTTACATATTTCTAGAAATATGTGTTGGTAAGCTTTCGCTTCAACCAAGTTCATCTTATATTCTTGACGAAATTCAAAAGATGATCAGGTGAAAATCGCCGAGTAACATCTTACATGGTTTGTGTGATACATTCATTTGGTGTAGACTTGGAATGTTTCGTTATGATTATTTCAATAACTTGAAAATTGCTTTGATGCTAATAGTGTGTGAAAACGGCTATTGTCATCCTCTAACAAAGTTTCAATGATTGAAATAGAGTTTAGAACACTTAACCAACATTAGATTATAAACATGTTATGCACTCTTGCATATATGTGATCCATGTCCGGGAACCATAGTATGCATACCCGTATGCGTACCTGTTGGTTTGAGAAGTCCGAGAACCTAAGTATACGTACCCGTACGCATACTGGCATAAGGTTTAGGTCCGGAAAATTCTGCTAGGTTTGGAGGTATGCGTACACGTTCGCATACTGGAGAAAACCAAACTTGGTCCGGCTACTTAAGTATGCGTACCCGTTTGCATACTTGAGTGGTTAAAGTTCTAAAATCGGTTGGGACATGAACTAATACATTTATATAATAAGGAATGCATTCTTTGCAAACCGTGGCTATAATGTTCATGAATTGATTCGAGTGAATCAAACTGATTTTGCTTCAATTGTGTTCTTGTATACTTCTATGAGAATATAGCAATTGAACAACTCTATAACTAGTTTCATTTGAGTCATTTGAACTAGTTGTGGTTAAGATGAATAAGGTTTATATGAGAGTGTTCATATAGCTAACCTCGTTTAACTAATATTGAGCTAACATAGTGTTTAGGTACGGTTACTCAAACCTAAATGAAGGTACATTTCATTTGTGTATAACAAGCTAAGTTCGATCTAACGGTTGAAAGATATTAGCTTGAGTCTAATCAGGTTTTCATCTAACGGTGAATATTGAATGCTTTGTTACCAAGGTAATTTAGATTGCAAAACCTGTTTTGAAAACTATATAAAGGAGAACTCTAGCAACTAGGAAACCTAATCCCCACACCTCATGTGTGATACTAGTTGCATACTAGAGTCGATTCTCCTTTAACCTTAGGTTTTTCATGAAACCCTGTAGGTTAACGACTTGAAGACTTCATTTGGATTGTGAAGCCAGACCCAACTATTTTCTATGTAGTTGGGTGTTCTGATCTTACTTCTTCTATCGTGATTGAATATTATCTTTGCTAAGATTTGCTTGAGATTTATCTCCAATAGGTAAGATTAAAAGTAGTCACAAACATCTTCGTATCATCGTTTGTGATTCCACAATATCTTGTTTCGCTACCATATGATTAAGATTATTGTGAGGTGATTGATAATACTAGGCTGTTCTTCGGGAATATAAGTCCGGTTTATCAATTGGTTCTTATGCACCTTGATTTATCAAAAGAGGGAACAAAACTCATAGGTATTTCTGTGGGAGACAGATTTATCTATTCCAATAGACTTTTCTGTGCGAAACAGATTTGTTTATCAAGTCTTCGACTTTGGGTCGTAGAAACTCTTGGTTGTGGGTGAGATCAGCTAAGGGAATCAAGCGTGTAGAATCCTGCTGGGATTCAGAGACGTAAGGAGCGCAACTGTACCTTGATCAGTGTGAGATTGATTAGGGATCAACTACATTCCAGTCCGAAGTACATTAGTAGTAAGCTAGTGTTTTTAGCGGCTTAATACAGTGTGGTTTTCAAAGCTGGACTAGGTCCCGGGGTTTTTCTGCATTTGCGGTTTTCCTCGTTAACAAAATTCTGGTGTCTGTGTTATTTCTTTTCCGTATTATATTTTGTTATATAATAGAAATATCACAGGTTGTACGTTGAGATCAATCATTTAGATAATCCAACCTTTGGTTGTTGATATAAATTGATTGACACTTGAACATTGGTCTTTTGTACCGTTCAAGTTATTTCTCTTATTCAATCAGGCTCGCAAATTCCTATTTGCTGATTGCAGAATGAATTGAGAAATTGAGATATAAACTCTTTGATATACTTTTCTCTAGATTGAGTCCGACTGTCTAGTTGATTCTCTTGAAAGTATATTGGAGTTTGTCTATTCAGATTGCCGAACGAAATATTGGGTGTGGTTGTTAGACCACCGCTTTTTCAGGAGTGATACATATCACCATATTATTGTTGTCAAAGTTGTGATACAATTGAATTTTGATGTTGTGTAATAATACTATGACACTATATAACAATGATTGAGAACTACTGTTTTCTTATTGTTATAGCTACGGAACTTCAACAACTATGATACTGAGTTGAACACGTTCAGAATCACTGGAGTACTTGGAAGTGATTAAGATTTCGAGTAATGTTGAAAAACCAAGGATATCAAGCATTTGGATGAGAAGCTACAAAGTTTATTTATTTTGTAATCCATATGTATTGATAGTTTTGTTACTAAAATTGACAAAGGGGGAGATTGTTAGAGCATTACTCGGTCTAACTCGCAAGAGTTTCTATCTCAATCTTGTTTGTCAAGTTTAGTTGCCAAAACTATAAGTCTTGATTTCTAGTCTACTTATAGCTAAGTCTCGGATTAGGATAGAAAGTGTAGTTGAGCTTTTGACTTCACGACGTTCATCGAATGAAGACGAAGAACTACTCAAGGGAACTTGTGGAACTTCATCAACAAAATGTATGAGGACACTTGAACTCATCTATCACTCAAAAGTCTATATACTCTATCTCCTATTTGAGACAAAAGTCGTGTTGCTATATAGACTTCTGTTTGTACCCAAAATTACTTTTGGGCATGAAACACGATGAATGGATAGTTTTGGTGAGTATTTTGGGTTAGGGGTCGATTTGAAGAACAAAAAGACAGAGGTTTAACGTGGTTCGGCATAGGTTGCCTACGTCCACGGGCGAATCCCCTTGGGGAGTGATTTTGTATTGATAGTAAAATTACATTGTATATTTTTTTCCCCTATTGGCTAACCCCCTTTTCGCATCTCTGCTCCTCACTATTTATACAATTGTATACATAATTTCAATATAACTTAAATGGCACTAAATGCTCATTTATGCCTCTCTCTTCAATTCCGCATGAAACTGCTGAAATTATTATTGCATGTATAAAACTGCTGGAATAAATATTGCATGGCTCCATCTTAAATTCTGCATGACATGCTGGAATTAACTCTGCATGCCTCCATCTTCAATTCTGCATGAAACCTCCCAGAATTAATACTGCATGCATTAATTCTGCATATAACTCCCTGCATGCCTATTGACTTGCCTTGCATGCCTCCTGGCATTAATCTGCCCTGCATGCCTCCCTGTATTGATTTGCGGACCTCCCGTGTATTTTATACACGGTACAAACATCGCCCCCTCTTAACCTCCAACTTGTTGGGGGTTAATAATTTTGTTTTTCCTTCGCGTCGATCGTCGATGACGTAACTCGCCAGTCGCCCCCAAATGTGAGTAGAGATATTACAAAGACGCCCCCAATTGTGATAACCTGCAATAAAATTTGCTCACGTGCTAGGCAAGACTTTTTTGCCACGTGGTGGACTTGTGATGCTCGATAGCTAGTCGAGTTTTAAGTAGAATGTAGCGTGTGCTTGCGGCTGGGGCAAGGATTTTTGCTCGCAACGTAACAAGACTAGCGCTTGCTGATCGGGCAGGCTGGCTGTTGCTTGTGTTGATTATGAGTCTTTGGACCAATATCGGGCATTGGGCTCGTGGTTGAGACGAGACTTTATGCTTGCCAAGGTGCAAGTCTTTCATACTCGCGTGCAAGACGAGATTTTATGCTTGCGATAAAAGCAAGACTTATGTGCTCACGTGCAAGGTGAGGCTTTAGGTGCTTGCGAAGTGATGCAAGGCTAAATATTGAAGGGTCTAAGCAATCCTCATCTCGCACCTGGTCATGTTGCTATCCACGAACCTCGAACTCGATCATGTTGCTGCTCCAAGTGCAGATGAAAGTTTCCCGAACACTGGATTTTTTTGCTTCTATATTGTAGGAAATTGAAAGACGATTCTAACGAGCCAAAAATTACTCAATTTGGACTTAAAACGAAGTAGTTATTGTCGAAACAAGGTTGGAAAGGAAGCGCACGTTTCTGTTGCATACGTGACAGTGTTGACTGGATCAACTGACAGACGTGGCAGGGATGACTGGGCGACATTGCTGACGTGGCACCCGAATAATGCTGATGTGGAAACATCATGGAAACAGATTAAAGGGACGTCGCTGACGTGGCGCCGTGTATGCTGACGTGACAATATATCACGGAACCCAGTTGGCACAATAGTGTTGGGATATGAAGTGGCTTCTGTAATCACACCGACCTTGCGCCATTTTTAATGCTTTAGTGGAACTCAAGCAATTTTCCTTAGGATGCTTTTGTGTTCTCGGCAGTTGTACTCAGTGAAATATCAAGCACAAGATTAAGTCCGTTAAATGGCTTAAAACAACCACTGAAGAGTTTAACAAGCACCAGATCATGCGCATAAAGTAATAAAGCAAAAGACTCCAATAACGTTATGATTTAAATTTTTAAACTGAGCTGTAAAAGTAATTTCAGGCTATTTGCAATATGTTGATCAATACTATCATTAAAATTTAAAATAGATGAAAGGAAAAAAAGATGCGCAAACCGATTAAAGACGGGATGGGGAAGAAGTGAAAGTGTGGATTCCGTCAGTATTTGATTGACAACAACACACCATTAAGAACACGACTTTTTGATGATGCAAGGTTTCCATCCTCACTGTTTCGGCTACATCTTTTCTTAACCCTAATTATCATTATCTTTTTCTATGATTTCTCCGCACTCCTCACTGGAAAAGCATGATCGTTTTAACGAATCCCCTTAGTCGGTGCCAATGTTTGTACCCAAAATTACTTTTGGGAATGAAACACGATGAATGGATAGTTTTGGTGAGTATTTTGGGTTAGGGGTCGATTTGAAGAACAAAAAGACAGAGGTTTAACGTGGTTCGGCATAGGTTGCCTACGTCCACGGGCGAATCCCCTTGGGGAGTGATTTTGTATTGATAGTAAAATTACAATGTATATTTTTTTTTCCTATTGTCTAACCCCCTTTTCGCATCTCTGCTCCTCACTATTTATACAATTGTATACATAATTTCAATATAACTTAAATGGCACTAAATGCTCATTTATGCCTCTCTCTTCAATTCCGCATGAAACTGCTGAAATTATTATTGCATGTATGAAACTGTTGGAATAAATATTGCATGGCTCCATCTTAAATTCTGCATGACATGCTGGAATTAACTCGCATGCCTCCATCTTCAATTCGCATGAAACCTCCCGAGTAATACCGCATGCATAAATTCCGCATATAACTCCCTACATGCCTATTGACTTGCCTTGCATGCCTCCCGGCATTAATCTACCCCGCATGCCTCCTCGTATTGATTTGCGGACCTCCCGTGTATTTTATACACGGTAAAACATCGCCCCTCTTAACCTCCAACTTGTTGGGGGTTAAGAATTTTGTTTTTCCTTCGCGTCGATCGTCGATGACGTAACTCGCCAGTCGCCCCCAAATGTGAGTAGAGATATTACAAAGACGCCCCCAATTGTGATAACCTGCAATAAAATTTGCTCACGTGCTAGGCGAGACTTTTTTGCCACGTGGTGGACTTGTGATGCTCGATAGCTAGTCGAGTCTTAAGTAGAATGTAGCGTGTGCTTGCGGCTGGGGCAATGATTTTTGCTCGCAACGTAACAAGGCTAGCGCTTGCTGCTCGGGCAGGCTGGCTGTTGCTTGTGTTGATTACGAGTCTTTGGACCAATATCGGGCATTGGGCTCGTGGTTGAGACGAGACTTTATGCTTGCCAAGGTGCAAGTCTTTCATACTCGCGTGCAAGACGAGATTTTATGCTTGCGATAAAAGCAAGACTTATGTGCTCACGTGCAAGGTGAGGCTTTAGGTGCTTGCAAAGTGATGCAAGGCTAAATATTGAAGGGTCTAAGCAATCCTCATCTCGCACCTGGTCATGTTGCTATCCACGAACCTCGAACTCGATCATGTTGCTGCTCCAAGTGCACATGAAAGTTTCCCGAACACCAATATTCAAGTGTCAATCAATTTATATCAACAACCAAGGTTGGATTATCTAATTGATTGAACAACGCACGACCTGTGATATTTTAATTATATAAACAAATATGATGTTGAAAAGAAATAACACAGACATAAGAATTTTTGTTAACGAGGAAACCGCAAATGCATAAAAACCCCGGGACCTAGTCCAGATTTGAACACCACACTGTATTAATCCGCTACAGACACTAGCCTAATCCAAGTTAACTTCGGACTGGAATGTAGTTGAGCCTTAACCAATCTCACATTGATCAAGGTACATTTGCGTTCCTTACGCCTCTTGAACCACGCCGGATTCTGCGCACTTGATTCCCTTAGATGATCTCACCCATAACTAAGAGTTGCTATGATCCAAAGTCGACGACTTAATAAACAAATTTGTATCACACAGAAAAGTCTATTGAATAGATAAATCTGTCTCCCACAGATATACCTACGAGTTTTGTTCCGTCTTTTGATAAATCAAGGTGAACAGGAACCAATTGATTAACCAGACTTATATTCCCGAAGAACAACCTAGTAATAGCAATCACCTCACAATAATATTAATCGATTAACGAAACAAGATATTGTGGAATCACAAACGATGAGACAAAGGTGTTTGTGACTACTTTTCAATCTTGCCTATCGGAGAATAAATCTCGATCAAATCTTGAAGAAGATAGTACTCAATCACAATAGAAAATAGCAAGATCAGAACACGCAACTACAGAGAAAATAGTTTGGGTCTGGATTCACAATCCCAATGAAGTCTTTAAGTCCTTAACCTACTGGGTTTTAGAAAAACCTAAGGTTAAAGGAGAATCGACTCTAGTCGCAACTAGTATCACACAGAAGGTGTGGGTATTAGGTTCCCAGTTGCTAGACTTCTCCTTTATATAGACTACAAATCAGGGTTTGCAATCAATGTTACCTTTGATAGACACATTTTTTGTGTCTGAATTGTCCTCAGTGTTGGTATTGTTGGAACTCGATTTTTGTACTAATATTGTGTTTTTATGTATTTTTGGAAATAAATATTTTTGGAAAAATCGCTCGTAAAAGTTATCCTTTAGCCGTTAGAACACCCCCGGAGGACATTTGTTATTCGGACTCCCACTTTGGATAAGGGGTAACCCAATTACTAAGGGGCACCTCAGTTGGGCACCTGTTATTCGCACCCTTGGTTTGGTTAGGGGGACACCATCTTCCTCGTTCAAATTCCAGTTTTGGCGGGAAAGTCTGGCAGGCAACTGGCAGAATTATGGATCACCTTTTGGACGTGATTTCATGAGACTCAATGGCTGATTTTTGTTGGATGGGTTTAATTCAGCTGGACAGGGATGGTATGGACTTTGGAATCAGCTAAAATTGGCTGGATGATCCATTCGGAGCAAGACAGTGGAGTGTGATATTCTCGGGATTTTTCCGAGTTAATTTTGGAGATTCTGCGTGTGACTGGGGGGAGTTTAAATCGTGTTGATTGTTTACTGAGTGTGTTGGCAGCATGTTAGGATAGTGTCGACACCAGCAGAGCGCATGCAGAGATTAAACAGGGAAATTATCCCGTGGAGAATAAAAATGATAATAAAGAAGATACGGGAATTATTTGGGAGTAATGAGAAGATATTCGAAGCCCTGTGTAGTATATATAGAGTGTTGGAGTATCAGAGAAGAGGATGGAGAGTTTGGGTAGAGTTTAGAGCGTCAACAGGGTGAGAATCGAGAGTTGCAGAGAGAAGTTTCTGCTGCTGCAGAACTGAAGAACACGAAGAACAGACGGCCAAAGACCGTCGTTCTTCAACAGTGTCAACGACAGAGCACTGTGGGTCGTAGTTTGGAGGCAGTCTTAAATCAATAGTAACAACGACAGGAAGGCTTTATCGTTCTTTGCAACAACTCGGTTTGTAACACTTATAACTGTTACAAACCCGGTTTTTATTTGATATCTCTCCTTTTCATCATTTGTAAGCACTTTTGAGCAATAAAATCATATTTTGAGCGTGTTTCCAACATGATGAGCTAAACCCCATTATTGGGACGACGGAGGAAGACGAATTTCATACATGGGTAAAATTATTTAATTCTTTTTTAGACTTTTGCATTAATTTTAATTAAAATATGATTTGAATTAATTGGTTGTCATTTAATTTGATGAGGTATGCTTAGCTTAAATGTTTTGATACATCATGCTTAGGATTTACAATCAATCTTTTGAGGATCTATCTTGGCAAAGATAAGAGTCCGTGTTTTTATTTGTTGAGCGATAATTGTTAAAAGAATTAATATTTGAACCTTTTTGTTATGAGTTTGGCGAATCCGAGTCCCAAAGACATCTCTTCATCCTGTGACAATATTTGTATATATATTTTCTTTATCTTTAGTATTTTCTTTTATTAAAACTTACAATCAATCCAACAAAGTCCGAGTGAACGACAACCTTACTACCACTTTCTACAACATTATTGAGTCTCATCAATTTTTGGCGCCGCCGACGCGGACTTGTGTATAGATTTGTTTTTAGGTTTTATTTATTTTTTATTATTTTTGTTCTTTTTTACGCCTTTTGGTATTTCTTGTTTGTTTTCAGATTTGGAACTGAGCTAAAGAAAAAGGGAGAAATCGGTGAAAACAAAAGCAAAGCCAAAGAAAAAAAAAAAAAAGAGGAATCCAAAAGGAGTAGAAGATTTTGTATATTATTTTTTTTTATTTTTTTTTAGAAACTGTAATTAGGTAATTATTTTTGTAATCTTTTATTTTTGGACATTTTTATTTTATTTTTTTTAATCTTTGGACTTGGACTTTTGGACATTATTTTTTTTTAAACCCTAAGGAAGGGTTATTTAAATACAAACTGCACAGGGAAGGACGACGATTACAATATCGTCTCGGCCCCTCGGGTTCCTACATGACATAGGAGTCGTGGCCCGAGTCGACTTCAACGGTTCATCCCCCGCCCTGGGAACGGGAGGTAAGAATTCTAAACACCCGCGAATCCCCGTCGGCCGGGTTTCTTCGGATGATTTCGTGTGAATATATGTCGAGGAACTGAATCCGGCTGCTTTAATTTCCTAGTAAAGGGCAAGGACTGGCCATACAAGATAAGGGTTCGGATTTCATCACCGTTCTCTTCTTGCCCGCCTTAGGAAAACAAAACCAAACGCGAACCTAAGACTAAAATTTTGACTAGAACGAGACCGATAGGGTAACGAGCTTAATAGGAAAGTCATTCGAAAAATATTGGTTACTCTTTAAGCATACTTCGAAGTTCATGATGGTTTCTGTAAGTTGAATGCGTGACTGCGCCGCCTTGTAGTGCGGTGAGGCCTTGGGTATCAAAGCTCCACGCAGCCTCCCTCGCCTCTATTCAGCTTACTTAAACTCGGATTGATTCCAGAGGGGTTTGCTCAGATTGTAACGAATTCCCTTTCGAAGGATTAGAAGGCTGGTCTAGAAACAATCTAAGTGGAGCCATCATGATTTTTGTTTGCTAGATTCAATAGGTTTGTTTTGGTCGAGTCATCCTTGTTTGTGCTTGTGTAGAATCCCTTTGCAGTTAGGATGTCAAACTGGTATTATAATAGCCATCACAATGAATATGAATATCCAATCGAACATTATGGACATCACTCTTTTTATGACCATAGTGTGAATAGTGGTTGGGAACGCCAACCTTTGGAAGGTTATGGGTCATACCATGGTGAGCCCAATTACTATCCACATGTGCATCGGTCATTCGAGCAAGAAGATTATAGTAATAGTTCTTCGTCTCTAGAGGATACAATCAAACTTTTGAAAAGTAGTCCTTATTATGATCCTTCTGTTCCTCTTCCTTCTTTAGAAGAGTCCCTCAGGGGTTTAGCTGAGTCGACACAAAAGTTAGCTGAATCAACATGTAAGTTAGCTGAGGTAAATAATGTAGTTATGGACAAAAGGACTGCAACAACGACTGAATCTTTAGAAGATATCCTCAATAGATTAACTCAAAACTTAGATCCAACACTAAGGGAACTTTCTTTGGAGGAGACCCTTGAGAGGATAGCTGAGTCGACACGTAGACTTGAGTTAGAGACGAATGAAAGTATTGTTCGAAATAACTTGAATTTCCAATATAGTGTATCCAATAATACCTTTGAGAATGAAGATAGTTATTCACATAATCAAGATGATGAGGTTAGAATTGGTAACACTACTTGCTTAGATGAGGTTCAACCATTTTCATGTTATTATAATAATGATTATGATGAGGATAGTGTTGATGAAGAATTTGAAATAAATAGGCATAGTGATCAGGAATTTGCTACTCCAATTGAGCTTTATAATAATAGAGTTATTTCTGGTTCAGATCCTAATAATTTTAACAATTATTCACCTATTCAAAAGGACGAGGATTTGACTAGAGATACTGTTTTAGACGATGTAGTATTTCCTGTTTACGAAGTCGATAATGGTTTAGAGGAACGGGTTTATCCTGAGAATATTATTTTAGAGTCCAAGGATTTAGAAACAATAGTCTTAGATGAAGAAGATGAACTCGTAGAGCTTTTAAATATGAGTGAGGATGCATCACCTGAGTATAACCTAGAAGAAGCAATTGACCATTTTCAGGATTCCGATGATCTAGAAATTAGGAAATTGTAGCTAGTCTATCTAGAGACACCCAAAACTCTAAGTTTGGGAGTGATTATCACTCTCCTTGTGCCTTACCTTTAGCTCTTACAGAGATCCCTCACTTGGGACTTGACATATGTGCCTCAACCATTTTACAAGATTATCTTCATACACGTTTTCCTGAACCTAGTTATGTCCAGGAAGAAGTTCAGTTGTTAGAAACCCATCCTCTGGTTGATGTGGTTAACCCAGGCTATGATACCAAAATTGACTTTGTTTTCCCACCAAAAACTTTTCTTTCAATTGTGGGAACATATGAGTTACAAATGTGTCAGTTATTAAGTTTTGAGACTAAACCTAATTACTTTAGGAGATTAGGGTCGACACATTTTTCTATGAATGACCACCACCGTGGTCAATGTGTGAGTCAAATCTGATTGACTTAGAGGATCCCCCGATTATTCAGGTTAATGTTATGTGCTTCTAAGTTCTTATTCGAGTTTTTCCAGACTCTAGGACCTGAGCATTCGGATCTAACTTTTGAGGAAATTCAACCCATGAAAATATGTTATCTAGACCCAGTTATAGAACCTGAACCTAAACCACAGCTATTTGTAGTTGTCTTAAACAGGAAACTAGACAAGGGTGTGCTTTATTTGCTAATTTTCTTGGGATGTTGTAGATTCATTTTACTTGTGATAGCCCTATTCGGTTTTGGTGATCCGCAGTTATTCCGGCTATTACTTTATGATTCTATGAGGTGACTAATTCCTTCTGATGTCTGGCTGAAGACTTTAAACTTAGCACTTCTTGGGAGGTAACCCATGCTCATGCTTCCTTAACTCTTTTGCTTCAAATGGTAACAGTTTCTCATTGTTCATGCTTTTAATTTCATCTTTAGAATATTGAGGACAATGTTAGATTTAAGTTTGGGGGTATGGGAGAAACTTTTTAGTTGCAGTATTAATAAATAAACTCCAGAGCCTAGAAATTTAAGTTTATTAAGGTCGGCACTAACCAATCTAAGTGGATGGAAGCATTTTGGTTGTAGGAGTTGAGGAACCAATCTGATTAGATGGAAACGTCTAGAAGAGTCTATTCATAAAAGCACAGAGCTCAGGTGTTAGAAAAGAAAACATGATAGTTTCGCCATATCCTCGTGATGGAAACATCGAAAGAATCCTGATCATTTCTTTTTCTTTTTCTTTTTACCATTGCTAGGGTGAAATAGTGACTGAGAGAAAAAAAAAAAAAAAAAAAAATTGAGACTAGACCATCGAGACCAACCGGAATAAATTCAATAAAGTCGACCACTTGGAACCCTTGTATATGCCGGTTGTGTTGACCTAGAGTTAGGATTATCGACCACCTTTGGTTCCCTTGTATATGCCAAAGTGTGTTGATATTAGTCCAGAATCAGTATCTCGGTCCATTAGGATAGGTTCACCTTAGTCAACATCATCCACGCTTTTCTCTACATCCATCTTCTTAATCTTTCCATGTGATTGGTTGACTCGGTTTATGATGTCAGAAACTATCCGAGTAGAGCTCTGTCACTTTATATGAATTTTAGTATGCTTGAGTGCAAACTCGTGTACATCAATTGGAATTTCGCATCGGGGTACTTCCTCATGTAGTCAATAAGTATGCCAACCAAGGAGATTCTTTAGTGCCTTCCAAGGTTCTGCGTAGATAGCTAGGGTCTGGAGTAAAGGTTTTGTGGGTACACCTCTGGTAAACCCTCCGGAGACAACACTCCGCCACTAGGGCCACCTAGGGGTTCAAATGATTTTTATTTTCTAGAATAAATTTGCTCGTGGACTAGCAAATAATAAGTTTGGGGGTATTTGATAGACACATTTTTTGTGTCTGAATTGTCCTCAGTGTTGGTATTGTTGGAACTCGATTTTTGTACTAATATTGTGTTTTTATGTATTTTTAGGTATTATTGAAATAAATATTTTTTGGAAAAATCGGCTCGAAAAGTTGCGCGGAACACCCCCGGAGGACATTTGCTATTCGGACTCCCACTTTGGATAAGGGGTAACCCAATTACTAAGGGGCACCTCAGTTGGGCACCTGCTATTCGCACCCCTGGTTTGGTTAGGGGGACACCATCTTCATCGTTCAAATTCCAGTTTTGGCGGGAAAGTCTTGCAGGCAACTGGCAGAATTATGGATCAACCTTGGTAACAAAGCATTCAATATTCACCGTTAGATGAAAACCTGAGTACATTCAAGCTAATATCCTTTAACCGTTAGATCGAACTTAGCTTGTCATACACAATGAAATGTACCAACATTTAGATAAAGGTAACCGTACCTAAACGTGTACACTTAGTCGGTTCAACAATGGTTAACCGAGGTTAGCCATATGAACACTTTCATATCAACCTAATTCACCTTTATCACAACTAGTTCAAATGACTCAAATGAAACTAGTTAGAGAGTTGTTCAATTGTTTATATTCTCATAGAAGTATACAAGACACAATTGAAGCAAAATCGATTTTGATTCACTCGAATCATTTCATGAACATTATTGACATGCTTTGCAAATGATTGCATTCCTTAATATATAAATGTATTAGTTCATGAACAACCGATTTTAGAACATAACCTACTCAAGTACGCAAACGGGTACGCATACTTAAGTAGCCTGGACTGAGTTTGGTTTTCGCCAAGACTGCGAACGGGTATGCATACTATTACATTTCCAAACTCAAAGCAAAAATTCACGGAACCCGAACTTCCACCGGTTTACGTACGTGTACGCATACCATGTTTCCCGGACTTGGACTTACACAAATGTGAATACACACAGTATGCTTATATCTGGTTATATGTTCTAAACTCTCAATTCAATCATTGAAACATTTTTAGAAGATGACAATAGATGTCTCACACAACTATTAGCTCCAAAGCAATTTTCAAGTGATCGAATGATCAATACGAAACATTCCGAGTCCACACCAAATGATTGTCTCACACAAATCATGTAAGATGTTACAAGGTGATTTTCACATGATCATCTTTTGACTTGCATCAAGAATAAAAGATGAACTTGGTTAAAGCGAAAGCTTACCAACACATATTTCGAGAAATAGATAAGCGAGATAAACTCGGCTCGAAATATCAAATGTGTATAATTGAAGTCTATATACCAATACGACTTTTGTCTCAAATAGGAGATATAGTAGATAGACTTTTGAGTGATAGATGAGTTCAAGTCTCTACATACCTTTCGTTGATGAAGTTCCACAAGTTCCTTTGAGTAGTTCTTCGTCTTCATTCGATGAACGCATGAAGTCTAAAGCTCAACTACACTTTCTATCCTAATCCGAGACTTAGATATAAGTAGACTAGAAATCAAGACTCATATTTTTGGCAACTAAACTTGACAAACAAGCTTGAGATAGCAACGCTTGCGAGTTCGACCGAGTAGTGCTCTAACAATCTACCCCTTTGTCAATTTTAGTGACAAAACTATCAATACATACAAAATAAGTAAACTTTGTAGCTTCTCATCCAAATGCTTGATCTCCTTGGTTCTTCAACATTACTCGAAATCTTCGTCACTTCCAAGTACTCCAATGATCTGAATGTGTTCAACTCAGCATCATGGTTGTTGAAGATCCGTAGCTATAACAATAAGAAAACAGTTGTTCTCAATCATTGTTATACAATGTCATAGTATTATTACACAACATCAAAGTTCAATTGTATCATAACTTTGACAACAATACTATGGTGATATGTTTCACTCCCCCTTAGTCAATACTTCATCTCACATGAAAACCACTCCCCTTACATAATGATCCGTAAACCATATGTATTTGTAGTGTGAACTACACATTAATTCTCCCCCTTTTTGTCAATATGAATTGGGAAAGGTACGAAAACTAGTGGGATCCTAATGAAATTTCCATAGAGATACTTCATGACCAAAAGAGAACATATCAACTTTGTTTAGATGCAATCATATAGCCGAAACTAAATATATTCATCAAAGAGTTTATAAAGATACAGGATAACCCCTACAATATTCCACAGCCGCACTCCCCACAAAGATTTGGCAATTAAGCACAAGTTCAAATAAGAACTCTCCCCCATAAAATGTCATTCCCAATGGAACAACAAGAGAGACCTTACTTTCACAAGAAAAGAAGGATTTCTTTGGACATTAACAAATCACATGAAACATGAATTCGTATCCAAAATATTCAATTTAATTAACCACAAGATACCCATGATTAATTTAATCGGAAATGCTCACATAAGAAAACTTACGGAGCCACACAGTAATAACACAAAGATGTGGATCAGGGAAAGATCAATACTACGGAATATTCAAAGATTTATTCTATTTTTCATCACTATTTGCATAGAGACATGTAATAGACTTAATCTTTGCAAACAAAGGTTCATCCTATCTTCCATCAATATTTGCATAATGACATATGATAGACTTAACTTTTGAGCACGTATGGGACAATCATAGTTCACGGACGCAAACACACATATCCCATAACAAGTTGCAATATATAAAACCATAAAGATTAATACTGCAAAATCATCTTCCAAATAAACTTTAGAATTTAAATAAATAAATCTAAAAACATTGCAAGATGAAAATCGTTGGAAATAGCTATGTGTACTCACAATAATGTCTATTCCAGTGTAGTCAAAATCGCTCTCCAAGGTCGATTACTCTTCGAGTAATCGCTACAGGCTATATGACCGAGGCGATTTCCGATTCCAAGCTATTCCCGGTTTTTTGCGATTAAGGCGGCCGATTTAGACAGATTTTTGAGCAAAACGAGTTTACGATTTTTCTGAGTTGGCCTTGAATGCACTAAAATCGTAAAGAAAATTTTCATAACCCCTCATATGGGAGTTATAAAATAGAAAAACCTCTAAATACATGGTAAACACGTTCAATATAACAATATTACACATTTAATTATACGGTAGTATAAAAATTTAATTTTAATTAGGTAAAAATCATGACTTATGAGAAGCAATATATAAATTATTAATAAATAGATTCCGAGTATTAGACCGAGTTTTGGCGATTTCCAAGTCCGAACTTGTTGCTCCTCACTCCAAGCTCCCCAACCGAGAAGGACCGAGGAACGATTTCAATTACTTTGGTCTATTCCAAACCTTAGTTATCCTTCTTAAAACACAATAATAAATTCTCATAAGAAGTTTCTTAGACAAAATCAAAATATCAAAAGACAAGAAGTTTACTCATCATCTTCATCATCGGAAACCAACCAAGAGGCTTGAATAATATCCATATCTTCCTTGATTTCGGGAAACTTAGTTGCAATCAAACACAATTTTTCTTGCACACATTTTACCCTTGAATTGATCTTACACACACCCTTGTGAATTTGTTGAAGAAGACTCAAGGTAGTAGGATCACAAGAACCGTCAAGGGAATCACATCTTTGTCTTTTGCACACATTCTCCTTCATACGTTTGAAAGTACAAGGACGAACAAGTTTGGGAGTTCCAAGGGAGTTTCCAATGGGAGCAATAGAATGTGCATGGTAAATTTTCTCAATTAAGCAAGGAAAGCCTAACTTCTTGTTGGATGAAGTCATCGAGACCATTTGATAAATGTGAATCCACAAATATCGATACTTGGGGTACCTAATTCAAGGAAATAGACCAACTCCACAAACTCACGACTCCATCGAGAATTCTCAATTGTGGAGGGACAAAGATTAGATATACCAAGTTTTCCAAAAGACATCAAAGCAAGACTTAGATAATTAGTAGGAAATTTTCCTTCATTCCAATCAACACTCTTGCCGCAAAGACCATTCGAGATGGTTTCATATGATGGTCTTTCTTTACTTGGCCTAGGAAGGCGAAAATTACCCAACATAATTTTGGTAATCCTTGAAATCAAATCTCTACTAACAAGAATCCTTTCCCTATTTATCATGGTCTTGAATTCCATGTCATCAAGATTAATATCAAGGATGTTAGCATAGAAGATTCTTGTGAGAGTGTCAAAACCTTCACCATGGCCATCAAAGATGTTCCCAAGATTATACTTTTCAAAACAACCCAAATCTTCTTTATGACCACTAGACATATCCAATTTCTTTTCTAAGATGAAACCAGTTGAATAAATCTTTCAAAAATCTTACCACAAGACTCATTGAAAAATATGATTCTAATAGAGGCTTGGTCTATAGGTATGTTCATGCTAAAAGGAGAAGATGAACCCAAGTTTTTTGAAACCTTCTTTGAAACCTTTAAATTTCTCATGAGACCTAGAAATTGAGAGAACAAGAAGAAGGAAAACTTACTTGAAAAACTCCTTGAAGATGAAGAATACCCTTTAGCTTCTTTTGAATCTCCAAAGGTGTAATTAATGGAGATGATACATGAACCCTAGAAAAGTTCACGTACGCGGACAAGTGGAGGAAGAAGAAGGGTACGCGTACCGTACTTCTTATATACCCAATAATGGGCTTGGACCCGTTCATGAACCGCGGCCCGCAAAAAGAAGGCAGGATTTCTAAAAAACGTTCAACAACCAAGGTTCGCACACAGAAATCAGTACGGTGCATTAAAAGGATAGTAGAAATAAATACATCACTTAAATTAACCTTGGGAAGAGAAAAAAGATTAAAAAAGGATAAATTAACCCAAACACAAAAATAATCAAACCGTTACTTGCCCCATCTCAAGTTATATACAGATGGGTAGAGCCAAGCTTGTTACCAAGTGGCAAGATGTGCAGAGTGATTCTCATACAACTTCTTCGGTTGATATTTGTGAAATGTACCAGAAGTATAATCATAGTAATGATGATACTCAGGGTTAATAGAGTTTTTTAACTCCTTTTTATTATGACCGAGGAATGATGTTTTCCGACAATTGGAACCCATACCGAACTCACCAGAAATCTTTTTATCAATTTCACATGAGTCGGTAGAAGGATTAGTTCGTACATCATGAAAAAATGATTTGACAGGTCCTTAACATTTATCGGAATGATACTTTTCCTCAATTGAATTAAGTTTTTCTAAGAATTTAAAAACGCTTTCAAAAGCTTCAAATAGATCCTTGTCAATTGATCCATCACGATAGTATTCCTCAAAAAGATTAAGAATTAATCTATTGAGATTCCATATCTTTGAGCTTTGACCACGTTTTCTTGAATAATTTTTCTTAGAAGAACTTTTATTTTTTCCTTTAGATTGATTCTCATCACTTAAGATTTCCAATATCTTAGATGAAGCAAGATTATCTTAAGAGACCAGAGGTCTTGTGGATAATAAGCTCTGAACAATCTTTAAGGAATTCTGGCGTGCGTTACAGAAGCCAAGAGCAAGTTTCCCAAAGAGATTTCCCATAGGGATAGACTTTAGGGATCAGTCAAACACAAACTTATTAGGTTTATAGTGTTTGCCTGCTCCGACCAATTGAAAAAGCGGGGGTCAAACAACCACACCCAATATTTCGCTTAGCAATATGTATGGACTAAATCCAATATAATTCTGAGAGCACCAACTAATAAAGTGAGCTCAATCAAGAAATATATCAAAGAGTTATATCTCTGTTTCACAATGTAATCAGCAAATCAAACGGATAGAAATCCGTGAGCCTGATTATTATGTGAAACAACTTGAACGGTACCAAAGACCAATGTTCAAGTGTCAATCAATTTATATCAACAACCAAGGTTGGATTATCTAATTGATTGAACAACGCACGACCTGTGATATTTCAATTATATAAACAAATATGATGTTGAAAAGAAATAACACAGACATAAGAATTTTTGTTAACGAGGAAACCGCAAATGCAGAAAAACCCCGGGACCTAGTCCAGATTTGAACACCACACTGTATTAATCCGCTACAGACACTAGCCTACTCCAAGTTAACTTCGGACTGGAATGTAGTTGAGCCTTAACCAATCTCACATTGATCAAGGTACATTTGCGTTCCTTACGCCTCTTGAACCACGCCGGATTCTGCGCACTTGATTCCCTTAGATGATCTCACCCATAACTAAGAGTTGCTATGATCCAAAGTCGACGACTTAATAAACAAATCTGTATCACACAGAAAAGTCTGTTGAATAGATAAATCTGTCTCCCACAGATATACCTACGAGTTTTGTTTTGTCTTTTGATAAATCAAGGTGAACAGGAACCAATTGATTAACCAGACTTATATTCCCGAAGAACAACCTAGTAATAGCAATCACCTCACAATAATATTAATCGATTAACGAAACAAGATATTGTGGAATCACAAACGATGAGACAAAGGTGTTTGTGACTACTTTTCAATCTTGCCTATCGGAGAATAAATCTCGATCAAATCTTGAAGAAGATAGTACTCAATCACAATAGAAAATAACAAGATCAGAACACACAACTACAAAGAAAATAGTTGGGGTCTGGATTCACAATCCCAATGAAGTCTTTAAGTCCTTAACCTACTGGGTTTTAGAAAAACCTAAGGTTAAAGGAGAATCGACTCTAGTCGCAACTAGTATCACACAGAAGGTGTGGGTATTAGGTTCCCAGTTGCTAGACTTCTCCTTTATATAGTCTCCAAATCAGGGTTTGCAATCAATGTTACCTTGGTAACAAAGCATTCAATATTCACCGTTAGATGAAAACCTGAGTACATTCAAGCTAATATCCTTTAACCGTTAGATCGAACTTAGCTTGTCATACACAATGAAATGTACCAACATTTAGATAAAGGTAACCGTACCTAAACGTGTACACTTAGTCGGTTCAACAATGGTTAACCGAGGTTAGCCATATGAACACTTTCATATCAACCTGATTCACCTTTATCACAACTAGTTCAAATGACTCAAATGAAACTAGTTAGAGAGTTGTTCAATTGTTTATATTCTCATAGAAGTATACAAGACACAATTGAAGCAAAATCGATTTTGATTCACTCGAATCATTTCATGAACATTATTGACATGCTTTGCAAATGATTGCATTCCTTAATATATAAATGTATTAGTTCATGAACAACCGATTTTAGAACATAACCTACTCAAGTACGCAAACGGGTACGCATACTTAAGTAGCCGGACTGAGTTTGGTTTCGCCAGTACGCGAACGGGTATGCATACTATTACATTTCCAAACTCCAGCAAAAATTCACGGAACCTGAACTTCCACCAGTTTACGTACGTGTACGCATACCATGTTTCTCGGACTTGGACTTACACAAATGTGAATACACACACTATGCTTATATCTGGTTACATGTTCTAAACTCTCAATTCAATCATTGAAACATTTTTAGAAGATGACAATAGATGTCTCACACAACTATTAGCTCCAAAGCAATTTTCAAGTGATCGAATGATCAATACGAAACATTCCGAGTCCACACCAAATGATTGTCTCACACAAATCATGTAAGATGTTACAAGGTGATTTTCACATGATCATCTTTTGACTTGCGTCAAGAATAAAAGATGAACTTGGTTAAAGCGAAAGCTTACCAACACATATTTCGAGAAATAGATAAGCGAGATAAACTCAATCGAAATATCAAATGTGTATAATTGAAGTCTATATACCAATACGACTTTTGTCTCAAATAGGAGATAGAGTAGATAGACTTTTGAGTGATAGATGAGTTCAAGTCTCTACATACCTTTCGTTGATGAAGTTCCACAAGTTCCCTTGAGTAGTTCTTCGTCTTCATTCGATGAACGCATGAAGTCTAAAGCTCAACTACACTTTATATCCTAATCCGAGACTTATCTATAAGTAGACTAGAAATCAAGACTTATAGTTTTGGCAACTAAACTTGACAAACAAGCTTGAGATATCAACGCTTGCGAGTTGGACCGAGCAGTGCTCTAACAGGAGTAAGCCTTATCATGCTTACAACGAGTATCAGAAACATAATTCATGCTTCTCTTTGGAAGTTTCTGTCCAAAGTGTTTTCTCCCAAGAAGATGATCCTTCCTTGATCTAAAGGTATGATCATGTGGAGAAACTATACTAATGTGAGAATTTTCTGAGATGCATAGATCTCTCTTAATTTCTGTCAATGAGATTTTCATAATATTTTCTCATTCTAAGGATTTCCTTATTAAGCACATCAGTTTGGTCATTTGAAATTGAAAAAGTGGGGGTCTAACAACCACACCCAATATTTAGCTTAGCAATCTGTATGGACAAACTCCAATATACTTTCTAGAGAATCAACTAGACAGTCAGACTCAATCTAGATAAAAAGTATATCAAAGAGTTTATATCTCAATCTCTCGATTTGATCTTTACTCAAGCAAATAGAAATCTGCGAGTCTTTATCAAAGATAGATAACTTGGATGGTACCAAAGACCAATATCCAAGTGTCAATCAATTTAAATCAACAACCAAAAGGTCGGATATTCTAATTGATTGAACAACGCACAACCTGTGATATTTCAATTATATAAACAAATATAATGCGGAATAGAAATAACACAGATACCAGAATTTTGTTAATGAGGAAACCGCAAATGCAGAAAAACCCGGGACCTAGTCCAGATTGAACACACACTGTATTAAGCCGCTACAGACACTAGCCTACTCCAAATTAACTTCGGTCTGGACTGTAGTTGAACCCCAATCAATCTCACACTGATCCAAGTTACATTTATGCTCCTACGCATATGATCCCAGCAGGATGCTACGTACTTGATTCCCTTGGCTGATCTCACCCAAAACTAATAGTTGCTACGACCCAAAGTCGAAGACTTTAATAAACAAACTTGTATCACGCAGAAAAGTCTACAAAATAGATAAATCCGTCTCCCACGAATAAACCTATGAGTTTTGTTTCGTCTTTTGATAAATCAAGGTGAACAGGAACCAATCAATAACCCGGACTTATATTCCCGAAGAACATCCTAGTATTATTGATCACCTCACAATAATCTTAATCGACGCAGCGAAAAAAGATATTGCGGAATAACAAACAATGAGACGAAGTGTTTGTGATTTCTTTTCTATCTTGCCTATCGGAGATATAAATCTCAAGCCAATTATTTCAATTGTACTCGTACAATAGAAACAACAAGATCATATCACACAACTACAAGAAAAGTAGTATCTGGCCTGCTTCACAATCCCAATGAAGTCTTTAAGTCGTTAACCTGGTTTTAGAAGAAGAAAACCAAAGGTTAAAGGAGAATCGACTCTAGCTTAGCAAACTAGTATCACACGTAAAGTGTGGGGATTAGGTTTCCCAGTTGCTAGAGTTCTCATTATATAGTCTTTCAAATCAGGGTTTGCAATCAATGTTAGTTTAGTAATAAAGCATTCAATATTCACCGTTAGATGAAAACCTGATTAGATTCAAGCTAATATTTCTCAACTGTTGGATCGAAAACTTAGCTTGTTACACACAAATGAAATGTTCAATTTTGGGTTTATGAACCGTACCCAAACATTAACATTTGTTGGTTCAACAATAGTCAACCAAATGGTTAACCATATGATCACTCTCATATCAACCATATTCTTCTTCACCATAACTAGTTCAAATGACTCAAATGAACTAGTTAGAGAGTTGTTCAATTGCTTAGATCTTATGCAAGAGAAGTTACAAGCAAAACGAGAATTTGAAGGCTAAAAGAGCAAAATGGTCGGACAAGTGCTATTGGTAACCCCACCGACGTTAAGGGGTAGCCATCTCATAAGGGGTGAATCGTCTAAAGGGACTACTACCGGGAGCCCATCCACCTCGCTAAGGGGCAACTTTAGAGGAGTGTTAAAGACAACAAACTAAGGTTATGGGGCTATTCGGGGTTCACATCATTAGCACATCTGGTGCGAATAGCCATTCCTACATAAAACTCAATTGGGGTCGAATTTGTTTATACTTCATTCTTCCCATTTGATGAATCGAGAGAGATGACTCCGAGTTTTGAGAGATTAGGGTTTGAATTTGAGATAAGAAATCGAGAGATGGAAACAATGAGAGTCGACTATGGTGGTGACGAAGGACGGAGGTCAGCCAACTGGTGATGTGGTATTTGCACGCTTTGAGATCGAGAAATTGGATCTCAAGTAAGAATTGAGACTTGGGTTTCTCTCAAGATCGAGTCTCCGGAAGAAGATGGTGGAATTGATGGAATGGCGAGGATGATAAAGCTCGATAAAGAAGAGGATGTTGCCGTGAGTTAATGAGTATAGTCTCAAGCCGAGAAGAAGAATTCAAGGGTCTGAGTTAATGGAAGTTTCGGGAAATGAAGATGATTATGGTGGTCAC